>WEKY01004223.1:173128-224006 GCA_013390045.1 Picathartes gymnocephalus | reverse complement strand
TGAGTCAAGGCTTTATTTTTTTTTTTTTTTTTTTTAAAAGCCGTTTTGATGGATTTTTCCCGTCTGAACTCTTCCAATCCTTTCCCGTGGTGATGTAAACTTAGGCTATTTCAGGAGCAACAAGTTAAACATGACTGCAACCATTCCCTGGCACCAGGGCCAGCTGGCAGGGAGCAGCACCCACCCCTTCGATTCATCCCTCTCACCCTCCCAATGTGCTCCTGCCCCAGGAGGCTGTGCCCAAGCTGTGCTTGAGGCAGGACTACATTAACATGGACCAAACCTAAGGCAACGGTGGAGCTAATAAATTTAAATGATTGTATTCCAGAATCAGGAGGTGCAACACAGGGCTGTTGGGTTCTTGATTATGGAAGGTATTTTTCCCCCCAAGTGCCTGCAGCAGTGGGAGGTGAGTAGGTGCAGTGGTCCTGGGGTGATTCACAGGTAGGCATCCCCCCCCCCCCCACCCCGATTCCTGAGAGCCACAGAAAGGGAGTGTCAACAAGCTTGCAGGTATGCTTCGTTCATTGAAATTCGGCTGTATTTCGCAAGGCATGCAGGCGCTCCAGTCGCTGCCTTCCCATGTTGTGCCGTTTGTTCACGGCTGGGAAAATTCAGTAGATGAACTGTGCTGCCTGCGACCAGATTTCAGGTCTTGGCCCCGCTGAGAGCTGGAAAGGCGTACTGGGTAACAGTATGCAAATTACTATCCCGGCTTTTTAAGGAGGAAGCCAAAAAAAACCCACCCAAAACCCCCACCACGCTCCCAGATGCAATTAGCCCTAATCGAATTATGAGCCGGGCTAGAAAAACAAACACGTTTGCAGGCAGCAGGCGACCTTTCCTCTCCGTTCAGCGGGCTGCAGGCTGCATGCCGCAGCGGGAAGGGCTGAATGAAGCCGTGCCCCGTGGCCCACGTGTGCACACGCTCGTACGCTCACAGCCGCGCCCCGCTGCTCCTCTCCTCCTTCCCCTCGCCGGGCTGGGCAGCCAGCCCAGCTGCAGCATAGCAGAGTGATGCTTCCTTGGCTCGCTATGTAAAACATGATAATCTGGGGCAGCCGGTGTCAGAAACAATAAAAATATCCCCTCTCCCATCCTTACGGCTCCCCCACTTCCCGCGGGGGAGCTGGGGACAGCGAGGAGCGCGCAATGGTGGGGCCAGCGGAGCGCCACGGCGCATTTATGAGTAGCCACGACTCGGGACAACAGCACCAGCAGCTCTGCCCTGGCCTTGCCAATGCTATCTGAGGGAAGAGCACGCCCAGGAGGTGGCCAGTGCATGCAGTATCCTGTGGTACCTGAAGGGATGTGGCCCCGCACTGGACCCCAGTGACCGATGAGCCCGTGCCGTGTCGGGTGCTATGGAGTGCTCATGGCTCCACCAGAGTCATGGCAGGAGCATCATCCAGCACAAGGGCACTGAGAACGGGAGAAGGTGGTCACTCCCTTGCCATCTTGGGTCAGTGGCAGAGTCCCAGGGTTGCCAGCCATGAGCCAGAGCCAGGGATAGAGCATCTACCAGAGAGAGGCTGCTTAAGATGCAACAACCCTCTCAGTGAATGTGGGATCCTGAGCTTTGGACCTCCGTGTGAAACGCGCCTAGAGGCTCTCTGTGCATCCTCTCCTGCAGCTGGGCTGGGAATAAGATCATGGGATAGGACTGAGAGGGAGCCTGGCTCCAGCTGCTGGGCTGGAGGAGAAAAGGAAAAAGGACTTCGGGGCTTGGCAGCTTCCTGGAAAACTCTCCCCATCCTTGCCAAGCACAAATACCAAACACTGCATTCAGTACCAACATCCCATGTCCTGGGTAGGTGGCAACACAGCCTCCTTCTGCTCTTCTGATATTTGTTTATCCTGCCTAACATGACAAAAACAGCTCTGCAATTAAAGAATCCCAAGTCCAGTCTAAACAGCTTCCCACAACCCTTGCTCTGCAGTGCCAGGAATTAGGGATGCCTAGGGCTGAGAAGACAAGACCTCCTTGGCTGAGGGATGGTGGCCATGGGTGGGGACTGTGACTGCTCAGGGGACTGGAGGGGACACATGCTGGTTCTCTGTTTGCAGTGGCCTCTGCTCCAGGAAGGATTTTATCTGAGCTGCTCCTTGTCAAAATATTTGGTGCAAGTCTCCTGCCGCCCACCAGCAATATGTCCCCAGCTTCCAGGGTCCTGGGAGGGGAGGAACAGGCCGGGATACAGCCACCTTCTGTCACTGCAGCTACAGGCCAAGGAGCAAAGGTGTTGGTGATCCACATGTGAATGCTGCTTTCCCTTCTCCACCACAGCTCCAAACAGCTGTGGTACTTCAATAAGATCACTGTTTTCTTCCCAGAAGGTGCTGAAAGAAGAAGCCTCACCAATGTCAGCAGCACAGGGTGTAACTCTTGCCTGTCATTGCCCACACATGCCCGTGTTTGCAGGGACCCAGGCCAGGTAGTGTCACCAGGAATGGGAATACCCCACAGTAAAATCCTCTGTGGCCACATCCCTCCTGTCTGAAGGAGAGGAGATGGCAGGCAGAAGCAAATTCTCATCTTTTCCCAATATTCAAAGCTTTTCCATGTCTCTCTGAGACTTCTGGTAGGGACTGGGAACAACACTGGGGCCCAGAGAGGCATAAGGTGGCAGCCAAGGGCTCAGCAGGGTCAGGGCAAGGTCTAGGGTACTTCAGTGTGAAAGACATTGTCATTAGCTGTGGTTTCCCGAGCTGCTGCGTCTCCTGTAAATAATTTAGCAGACTAAATGTGAGCTAACAGCAGGTCAGGACAGGGAGCAGAGGAGAAGGAGCAGAGCTTTGGGCTTGGAAAGCAGGGAAGGGCACCAGGATAAAGTGAGATTATTTTCCTCCTGTTAGCAGGACAGGGTGGTGTCTCCCACCCGGAAAAGGAGTCAGAGGATTCCCATGCCCGATGGATCCCTTTCCTCCCCAGTCCCTTCCTGAGCTGTCAGCATCAGTACCAGAGGCAACTGCAGGACAATTTCCAGTTGCTCTTGCTCCAAGCACTTTAATGCTGTTTAAACAATTACGCAGTTGATAAATTTTGACAAGAAGAGATAGAAATAGCCTGGGAGAGCCATGCAGTAGAAATGCTCTAAACAGATGTCCCTTTTCTCCCCCTCCTGTGCTCCCTGGGGGTCTTTATCGTTTGCTGCCAACTGAACAAGGCAGTGTTTGCATGAATTAGGATGGTGGGGAGGGGGAGTGAAATGCCTTATTAAAATGGTTTATGATACCATCCCTAGGCTGACGGCTGCTTGCTTTCTCTTCAGGATGGTCTTCTCTGTGCTGACAGGAGCCATACACAGCCTGCTGGGCACAGCTGACGTCAGGCTCTTTCCACCAGCTCACAGGGTACCAGCCTGGGCAGCCTGGCTGCTGATGATGCCAGGGAGGGAGAGGGGTGTTTGCCAAAAGCAAGTGAGCCATGACTAGCTGATGTGCCAAGCAGCATGGGGAAAGCTGGTCTCACTCTGGGGACATGAAGAGCAGAGCCCAGCAGTGTGTGCACAGAAACTTGTGTCAGCAGGGACCAGCAGTGACTCTCCAGTGATGCAGTTTGCCCCAAGCGGGAGATGTGGAGAACAGAGGGATCACAAAACCACAACTGGACCAGAGGCAGGTTCACAGGGAAACACGACATCCTGTGTGGCTGAGTTTGGATGTGTAGGAAGAGGAGGTGAATCCTCTGGAGGTTCATCTCTGGAGGACAGGAGATGGGTCAATGGGTCCATGCCAGGACACCATGAGGAGGTTTGGAGCTGTAGCTCAGACCTTGGTGCTGCATTTTTGGTCAGGTTGGGCTGTCTCATCTTGAGCATTCCCAGCCCTGGATGTTTTTGCTCTCCACAGCTGGACAGTGTTGAGTAGCTTTGTACTGAGCACACCCCAGCTCTGAACATTCCATGAGGAGCAGCTTTGCATGGCATGGCTTGTCACATGTCATGGATGCATCCTGTCCTCTTGGTCAGGGAAGAAGGCAGAGGGCTGCAAGCAGCTCTTTGCCTTTTGGCTGCTTTCTGGATGCTATGTGACCTGTGTTGGTCTGAGCCAGTTCCTGCTCCCAGCAGGCTGGAGCCAGGGATCTGTGAAATATTTTGTTTGTATGGTGGATGAGCTAGAACTTGCCATCTCTTCATGTCTTTGCAGTTGATATGGTGCTGTTCATTTCTGGGGGTATAATTGGTCAGCCCTCCAGTGCAGAGTTTATCCCTGCTCTCTCCATATGGACCCAACCTGCTTCCCCTTCCCTCTGTGCCTGACTGCCCTGAGTTGCCAGCCAGGTCCTCTGAAAAGGCTCTTTGGCCTCACCAGCCTCTCCCTCACCTTTCTGTCTTGCTCTCACTGAAACTCAGGGACATGGACTCCAGTGCTGCACTGGGTACACAGGGCAGCCTGTGCCACCTCTCATTCTTCCCCCAGCTTGGTGGTAAACAGGCATGTCAGAGTCTTAATGAAAAGGCACAAAAGGAAATTAGGGCAGACTGGGGAGGAATTTTCTGAAGCCACAGAAATGGGTTTAAAAACCTGTGTGATGATTCTGTGCCATCCTCACCCTACAAGGCTTCCCAAATTTGTGTGTTGGTTTGGACACCCCCAATGCCAGGACTCCCACCCACTGCAGCCCACTCCAGGGACCTCTGATCACACAAGTCTGCATGTTTCTACATCACACCATGGAGCAGGACAGCTCACAGGCAGCTGGCCTGGACGTGTCACCCATAGGCAACCTCCCCTTTCTGCCACAGCCTTCATTATGCAGCCCTTCCTCCCATTCCTTCTCCCTCTCCTGGCCAGCATGTGGGTTTGCTCCTGCTTCTTCTGCTTACAGAGTGAAATCTAGGGAGAGAGGAATTCCCCTATCTCCAGCTGACCTGAAGCATTGGACTTAAGTGGCCAGATGAGGTCCAGAATCAGAAACCCCTACATTCCTGGAGCAAAGAGCATGGAGGGAGGAGCTGGTACTGTGGGCACCCCTGCTGCTCACATCAGTGCAAAGCAGGGGTGATTACGCTGCTGGGTTGTTTGTTCTGTGCAAAAGCACCAGGCTGTTCCTTGCTGCAAGTGTCAGTGTTGATACATGGCTTTTGCAAACCTCATTTGCTTTGCTGGAGCAGCACAACCACACCAACAATGCTCCCGTCGCCTTCAAAGGCTCAGGAGGGGAAGCAGCACTCACTTTTCTAGCTGCCAGAGCAGTGCTCATGGATGTGATTTTGCCATGGTGGTGTGAGGACTGCTGTGGCAGCCCGTGCAGGGTTTTGTTCCGAAGTGGAAAAGAGCAGTGGGCTTTTTCATGGGCATTATAAAGCTCACAGAGCTGTTGTGAGACAGAGTCATTGCAGGCATCGTTCTGCAGTGTTCCCTTCTCCCACTTCCCTGTCTCTCGGCAAAACTCAGGGATGACTCCCACTTGGAGCGAGCAGAGCAGTTGCCCAGGAATGGTGGCAGTGTGAGGTCTGTGCTGCCACATACCTCCAGGACTTAATTATGACAAAAAAGGCAAAATGGCAGAAAGCACAGTAGACAGCTCCTAAAGGGGGGTACCAGGATGGAGGTGCCCCAAACTGTGAGTTTGTGTTGGGACAGGCTGGCCAAAAAAGGGACCCTTGGATCCAAGACTGAGCCAGCTCTGCCAACTGCTGCATATGTACAAAGCCAATATTAGAACCTTGCTTAGTTCCCGTGATGTTATCAAGGAAGGGATTTGAGAAGGACCCTGGGAAAGCAGGGGAGTAAAGAAGGATGTGAAGGGAGCGGGGGAAACTGCCAAAAGGAGAGAGACTTGACTTAAAATAGTCTGTTCAGTGACTTCAAGGGAAGCTGGAAAGATGCCTTGACTCCTTTTGGTAATTACCTCCAAGCACAGTAGATACTGGATACTAAACCAGCGAGCAAAGGCATAACTAGAGCCAATAACTGGAAGCTGAGCCACAACCATGTTTGAATTAGAAATGAGGCTCATATTTTTAATAGAAAAAATGATTAAGCATCGGAACAAACTGCCAAAAGCCGTGTCGGCTCCTCTGTCGCTTGTTATCTGCAGAGCAAGGCTGGCTGCCTTGCTGAAAGATGGTTCCGTCAAACACGAGTTATTGGGCTCAATAGAGGGGTAATGGAGGGGTGTAATGGCCTGTGCAACCCAGGAGGTCAGGTGAGATGAACTAATTTTCTCCCGTGGCCTTCAAGTCAGTGACTTAAGGCAGGTGCATATCCCTGTCTTGCAGATTTAGCTTCGCGGTTGCTGTCTCTTTCACTGGATAATGTGGCTCAGGTGTTTGGTGGTGCAGATCAGGGCTGCGAGGAAAAACCTGCAGAACAGGAGGATGTGGGGCGTTAGGAGGACGCTGCATGTCCCCATTTAGGATGCTCCTCACCCCTGCTCCATCCCAGCTCCACGATGCCTTGGCTTTTTGTGCACCCCGCTCCTGGCTGGGAGGAGACAAGTGTTGCCTCAGTGCTGGGGTGTCTGCCAGGCACAGGACAAGGCAGGAAAAGAAAACGGGACAAAATGGGATGAGATGGCTCAGGTCTGAGAAAGGGAAGGAAGAAGAGAGATAGGATGGAGATACCGTGTAAGCGTTCGCATGAAGGACAGAAAGCTCTCACAGCCCTCCTTCGAGGGAGGGATTGACAGAGAGCTTTTGATGAGGAGCCGAATGGAGATAATGTGCCATCAAACGGCACGAACTCTGCCTCCAGCGTGCAGACAGGAGCTTGGCACAGCACGCCCAGAAGCACTTACCTTCCTTAATGGCCAGGCAGAGCCCCATTACGAGCTGCCTCCCCAGGCGAGCTGGCACAAAGTGCTTGGCCAGCCCGGGAGCAGTAGTGCCACAAAGCCAGTGATGCTCCAGCCCCGAAAATCCCAGCCCCTCCAGCTGGGTGTAAGGCAGACCCGGAGAGTACGGAGAGTACGGTGGGGCAGCACACAGATTTGGGGTCAGACCTGGTTAGTTTGTCTCTTTTTCAAGCTGTCTGACCCCTCCAGGAGTAGGAAAAGCATTGCATCACTCATGGGGGGCTGTGCACCCTGCACGTCACAGTGCTGGCATTGCTCATGGGGACGCTACCCAGGGCAGGAGGAACTGGTGGCCCAGGGTAGCAAAAGGGCCATGGTGGGCTTGCAGCTGGAATTTCAGGGTGGTGTTGCTTGTGGGAAAAGCAGCACCCACTCCCCCAGGCTCTCCACCAGCACCCTGCAAGCAGCAGGCACAGCTGAGCTTATCCTGGGTGGGCAGCCCAGCAGAGACACAGGAGGAGGGGGATGCAGCCCCAGCACAGGGCTCCTGCTGAGCAGCTTTTCCCCACGAAGGAACTAACATGCCAGCAGCTGCTGCCAAACACAATCTGGGGCACATATCAGCAGGAGGAGCTGGCTGGTGATAGGAGGGGGCCAAGTCGTGTTCACCTACCACGCCACAGAGCTCCCTGCTTTGCATGAAAGAGGAGCTTTGATTGCTGACATCTGTAGACAATCAGATAAGAATTAGAGTTATTCCTCTAGGCATAAATGGTATTTCTAATCTCATAATCCGTTAATATTGTTCTCACCAGGATGTGGCTGGTGCTAATCCCTGAGAGTTTGTTCTAGGGCAAATTTCAGGGAAGCCAAGGAGGTGCAGGAGGAGGGTTGCCCAGCTTCCCTCCCCTCAGTCCCAGAATCCCTTCTGGGTGCAAAGCAGGCAGGAACAGCAGGTCAGGCTGTAGCCCCTCTTGCCAGTGGGAGGATGCTCACACTAGGATAGAGGCATTTGCAGAGCCCTTTCACCACTGCTGCAGAGACACCCTGCAGGTCTTCCTGCCCCTATCACTACTCCAGGTTTGTCTCTTGGCTGACCAAGTCTGTGGCACCAGCAGTAGGCTCCAGCCTGGTTTAGCCACTTGGCTGCTTTCCAAAAGCAAATACTGATTGCTGAGGAGCACCTGGGGCCTGTATTTCTGTTCTGAAGAAGTGCAGTGAGGGAAACATTCTACTGCTCCAGGGCTGCAAAGTCCAAGGTTCCCAGCCAGGTAAGGATGATGAGTGTTTTGTAAGGACCCTGGGCTGCCTTTGGCCCTAATTTTGCATCCTTTTTGGGATAGTGTAGTGGGAACCACTTGGTTTGCTCCTTAACCCTGTCCTGACATGGGTCTACAGGAAACAGATGTGCCTCTCTTCAGCAACACACAGTGGCCTTCCATCCTGGCCACTTTGCAGGCACAGTCAAGGTGGAAAGGGAGCTGAAAACCTCTCACCATCTACTATCAGAACAGGCAGGGATTCCCATTTCTCTTGTCCCTGCTTCATCTTCCTTTCTGCAGCCCAGCCCAGCTGCGTGTGACAGCCCCAGTGGTACTGAACCACTCCAGGGGCTTGCGCACAGCTCCCAGCAGGAGCTGGGGTGAAATTCAGCCTGGGTGGTATCAGGCTTCCCTGCTGCCTGCAACCATGAGCATCCCACCATGGGGCAGAGATGGAAATCCTGCTCTGGGCACCAGTCCATCCCAATGGATGCGAAGGGGTCAAGGTAGCATTGTCTCAAGGAAGCAGCTTGCAGTTCAGGAGGCCTGGTGTGTGCAGACACAGGTCTGTGCCTTTCCAGTCTCCTGGGTTCCTTCACTTTCACAGCAGCTGTTGCTGCTCCTGCCGCTTCAAGTTTTTCCCCACTTTTATTCTGCAGACAGGTTAGAGAGGCAACACAAATGCTTCAGCCATATTCTGGGCATCTCCTTCATCCTGGCGAGGTGAAGGTGCTGGAGATGGCTTGGCAGCAGTAAATACCCAGCAAGTCTGTGTCTGTTTGTGAAGTTTGGAAAGCCTCATGCTGGTACAACATACCCATGGCTTGGGCATACAACAGGACAGGGGATGTGTGGGGAAGCTCTTTCCCTAGGGAAGCGTGCCCATCTCTGTGCCCTCCATACTCCTCTCACACCATCCTATCCAACAACAACCCTCCCATCTGCCTTGCTGAAACCTGTCCATCACTGCCTTGCAGCTCTGAGCAATTTGTTACTATAGCTATATTTTTCCACGCAGGGAGAACTCAGATCTCTGCTGGGGTGAGGTGTCCCTCTCATTTTTCACGGCTGGAAGGACAGGGCATAGCCTGGAGGCCAGGCACTGAAGACTGTGCCATGGGGATACTGTGATGGCAGGACTCAGGACAGAGTGGTGTGATGGTACAACCTATCCAGGAGTCCCTTAGTGCCTTGCAAACACTGAAACTCCGAAAACTCCCTGGGAAGAGAGGGGTGGATGGTGTAGGTTTGTAGGGAGCCAGGCTCACACCACAGTGCACTTCCCTCCTGCTCTCTGAACGGTGGCAATTGGAGAAGGAGCTAGCAGAGCCCTCCTTGCACTGGGATATTCAGATTCCTAAGTGGTTGGCCCAGAAAGAAGAAATGAGCTGGATCTGCTATTCACTGGCAACTTTGGAAAAATGCCCTGGAAGTCAGAGCCAGACGAAAATTTTTGTTGTATATTGTTCGAGAGTTAAGCATTTGTGTTCAAGATTTTGCTCATTTTATTTTGGTTTGATGAGGTTTTTAATTAAATCAGAGGGAGCTCCAAAAGGAAAAGCCCTGAAAACCCAACCTTTCATTTAAAATCACCAGAAGCAAAAAAACCCCCCTGCTGTTGTTGTCCTGTTTCTGTTGTGAACAAACAGGCTGCAAAGCAGCCACAGATGTCTGAAAGCCTTTTGCACAGCCAGATCTGTGGTGGTCCCCAGGGCAAGGTGCTGGTAGGACAGTTTGCTTTGTACCCATTTGGGTGGTCCCATGGTGCCAACAGGCCCTGCCTGCGGTGGCTGGGGAGGGGGTAGGTCCATGGCCATGGGTGGGTGAGCAAATGCCATTCTGAGCCACCTGGGGCTGGTGTGGGTGCAAAGCTAACAGGGCAGAGCAAGGGCTTACCAAACCCTGAGACATGAGGGTGGGAAGGACACACATAAATGTGTGCACTGGCACTGGAACTGTGAACCCTTGCCCCTTTCCATGCTTCCCATCCCTGGAGTGTCTCTCTCTGTGCAGGACTACCATCCCTCTGCCCAGAATTTGGCATTGCGCTGTGTCAAATCTTGAACATAAAGTCCATGAGATCAAGTAGACATCCTAACCTTGCCTGATGACCTCCTGAAGTGGATTGTGCCTGTATTATCTCCCTTCCATGAACAGCCCAGTCTTTATGTCTTAAAATTTGTCTAAACCAGCCCTTTTTCTCCCTGGGGCTGGGATAACATTGCTGTTCACAGCCGAAGGCCCTCCTGCCTTCCTGGAGATCATCCAGGGCTGCACCAGCAAAAGCAGATAATTAAATTCAGTCCCTTGCTTTTCCCCCATCAAGCAGATGCAGCGTGATGGCAGTCCTACAGAGACTTTATTTGGGGCAGGGGGCAGAAATTTCAGTCTGGAACTTCCCAAGAGCAGCTGCTGTTATCTGTCCTGTGAGCCAGGGACCTGCTCCTCCTATCTGGCCATGCCTCGCTGGCTTATCATTTCCAATCCTATCAGAAACAAAACTGCTGCTGCTTACTGCTTCATTACAGGCTGTTATGTGTCTCCTGCACTGCCCAGGAGAGCAGCAAGGAGGGCTCTGACTCTATTTAATAACTGCTTCATGGTTCCTAATTGACAGATAAAAATGCTACTAACTCAGTTTCATCGAACATAAACCATGGGCAGGAGCAGTGGTGCCCTTCTGGAGCCAGGGTGGCAGCACGAATTTTGATCCATTATTTTGGCATGGGAAATCCATAATGTGCCAATCTGCCATCACGATAACGGGTTTATGCTTCACTTTTTCCCCCTGTTGGTTTTGGCTTTTGCAGCCTGGGGGAAGCTGTTGGGGAGGGATTTGGGAGAGGGAAGACAGAGCAAGTGAGATGGTGGCTGGTGCTTTATTCTGAGGGGCCATTCCCACGGGGGGCTGCAGCACCCCTGGCACGGTGCTTGGCAGCGAGGATTGGCTTTGCAGCATGAGCCCATGGGGGATCCATGTCTGGTCACCTCAGGACTGTGCCTCACCCTGGCAGGTCCCCAGCCCCAGGATTGTCACACTGTGGTTGTTAGGCTGAGCCACACTTGTACCTGGAGAAGATTCACCAAGACTTTCATCTCTGGTAGAAAAGGACCTGTATGTGCCCAGATGAAACAAGTAAAGATTTGTTACTGTAATTTGGAGATGCTGGTAAACCAGGGTGTTTCCTTGTGCCCTGTGTGGTTTTCAGGGTTGTGTCATTCCCTGGGACATTCTCCTGCCTCTTTTTGCTGGTATAGGTGACTAAGTGACCCAGACTTCTCCCATGCTCTGCGCTGAGAAACTCCAGACAGAGAAACCCTTGCTCTCTACAGCACTAATAATGATAAATGTTGGGATTCAAAAGCCACCTGCTGGACCTGAAACTTGCTATTCAACCTAAACACTTTGGGATTTGCCTTATCAGATCCCACATGGGGCTGGCACTTAAAAAAAAAGTCTTCGGAAGTGAGATTTTTCAGGGCTTTCTCCTCCCATCACAATGACTGGAAACTTAAACACCACCTGGGAGTCCCATAGGTATTTGTGACTGCGCTGGGGTTGAATTGCACCCAGGGTGGGAGCAGCCTCACTCCCAGGAGGCATGGGCAGAGGTGGAGTTGCAGAGAAGTGTTGAGGGCTCATATCTCTGTGCAGAGCAAAGCAAAGCTGACCACCACTGAAAGCACGCTGAGAGGATAAAAGGTTATTAGTAGTGAGCGCTTCAGGGATAACACAGGAGATAGCTGATTTAAATAAAAATCACCATAACAGCAGCTCTAACAGTACCCTGTGGGTCACTTGGAGGAGAAGCAGAGGCAGCAGAGCTCCAGTGCTGGCACACTCAGCATTTCCTAGCTGGAAATATCATGCTGGAGAGAGCCAGGTCTGTTGCCCATGCTCCTGAGCAGGAACAGGGATAGGGAGAGGGACAGGGACAAGGACAGGGAAGCAGGCACTGTGTCAGGGTGTGCAGCACACATTGGGATGCCTAAAGAGCATCATGGTAGTGAGGTGAGATGTTGGACCCACCGTGACCCACAAGGGCACACAGTACTGTTTGCAGCTCTGCCGGGAACCGCAGAGATCTCAGCCAGTAGCACAGCCTCCGTGGAGATCAGATTCCCGTGGTGTGAGTCAGCTGCATTCCTCCCCAGGGTCAGCGACCCGTGCTGGGCTTCAGCGGCCTCGGCCGTGTCCTGCCCCGATGCTTGCAGTGATTAACTGCTCTGGGGATGCTCGGTTTGGGTGGACAACACAAAGGCTAAGGGGTCTCAGGGCAGCTGGGGACAGCTTCAGCTGTTTGTCCATGGGAGAGGAGAGGAGCAGAGCGGTTTCTTGGCCGCCCTTCATACCAGGAGTGCTTTTATCAATGGGGTGTGAAGGGGTGATAAAACGCTACCAACTGTCTCCGCAGACAGCTAATCCATTGGTATGGATTTGTTGTTAGGGAATCCGGCAGGCCCGTGCAGTTCCTTGTGGCTGACTGTAACTCTCCTGCCATGGGTAGAGCCACCTGCAACACCAGCTGCCCTCATCACGATATGGGGCCGTGTTGTGATGTGCTGTCAGCAAACAGAGATGTGATGCAGGATAACAGCCAAGCTGTCAAGACAGAAAAGGTCTCAGCACGTGACAGAAGGGTTTCTCCACTCCAGTGATTTTTGTATGTGGAGTTTTTAGTGTGTTTCCTCCTGATCAGCATGCTCCCATGAGAACTGGGCGTTTTGCAGAGGAAACCTCCTGTGCCCTTCAGCCTTCCCATCGAATATGGGCAGACCATCTGCTGGTCCTGCTGCACAGGCAGCACGGGCTGCACCAATGTGGATCCACATTATCAGATCTCTTGTCACTTCCTGCTCAAGGGAATTCAGACCACCCGGAGCAGCCCTCTCCCTCTGGGAGGACACAGCTTCCCTGGGGCCAGCTCACAGCCTGGTTCTGGCATCGAGCAGCTCACGTAAGGCTCAATCCAGCACATTCATGCATTAGAGTCAGTGAATGGAGACACCCACCCAGCCTGGATCCAGCCCTGATCCTGCCCACTGGGCTGTCCTGGGACCATTACACACCTGATCAGTGCCAGCTTCTCTCTGAGGACGAGGCAAGATGAGCAAACTCACCTGCTTGGAATGGCTGCTGGGAGCAGTCAGGTGCCAGGAGCTCCCCGTAGCTTTGTGTGGAACCACAGCCTCTGCTTGCACTCAGACAGTCTGCACTGAGACAGTCACTCACTTGGGTCTAATGTCCCTGTAAATGACATGTGTGGGGCTTTTTTTCCAAATCCACGTGACCTCCTTGTAGACGTGAAGTTCCCAGTGCAGCGCTGAGCCCTCCAGCAGCACCCCTGTGCTCTGTGCAACCCCTCACGGAGCTCATTTCTACATGGAACACCCCACATGGGGCAAAACGAACAGCAGAGATGCAGCACCATCAAAATCCAGCTGTCCGGGGCTGCGCAAGCCTTTACTGTCAGTGAGTCCCAGCCAGTGGTAGTATGAACACGGTGTCAGACAGCATCTGCAACAGGGATAAGGATATTTCCAGCACTCTTAGAGGCCAGTTTACAATGCTGGGATTCTCTCCAGCTAAACCACTTGGGTTCAGATTTTCACTAACCCACCTCATTTCCTCATTTTTCTTAATCTCCCAGCAAAAATTAAACCACTGGCTGCTTTGACCAGATCCTTGCCTGGAATTAAATAACTAACTTCTGGCCACTGGTGGTCCTGGTCTGGCTTGTCCTAGGAAGATGGCAACAGAGAGTAAAAGAGGGATAATAAAGAGTAAAATTGCTGCCAAAGAGCTTTGGTCAAGCAAGCAGCTTTATCCTCAAGCATTACAAGGTGATTGACCCCAATATCCTTGTGCCATGGGAAAAGGCAGATCTGTGCACCCCCTGCAGCATCCCTGTGATGTGGGATGTGAGGAAGATGTGGGGGCCCAAGGCTGCTGTCTGCCCTGCTCTGTGGCCTCTGCCCTGAATATATCCCTCGTTGAAGGGCAGCAAAACTGCGAGGAAAGCATTCATCCCTGATATAAAGACTTCCAGTGGCAGGGAATCCTCTTGAGCCTTTGGCAAGCTCTTCCAGGTGTCAAAAACATTTACCATTATCTATGCATTTTTATCAGGCACTGATCTCTTTTCTGTGGTGAACAGTGACGGGACCTGAGGGAATGGCCTGAAGTTGTGTCAGGAGAGATTTAGGTGGGATATCAGGGAAAGGTTCTTCACCCAGAGGGTGATGGGCACTGCAACAGCTCCCCAGAGAAGTGGTCACAGCACCAAGCCTGATAGAGCCCAAGAAGCGTTTGGGCAGTGCTCTCAGGCATGTGGTGGGATTCTTGGGCCTGTTCTGTGCAGAGCTAAGAGCAGGATTTGATGATCCTTGTGGGTCCCTTCCAACTCAGCATATTCCACAATTCTGTGAAAACGCTGTGGGCGGATGTGTACCCCATATAAAGGAGAGATTCAATTTGCTTTCCCCAGGTGTCTGTCTGTCCCCATCAGGCACAGAAACAGTGGAGACAGACTGCTTGGCCCAACCAGTTCCTTTCCAGGTGGTTAAAAATAGGTAAAGGCAACTGAGAGCATCAGCCCAGCCCTTCAGAGAGGTGACTATCCAGCTCTCCATGCAAAGTTTCTCACCAGGCTTGGCTCCCATCAGGCTGGCATCTCTCCTGACTCAGGGCTTAGGAAGGGCAAGATCTGCCCTGCACATCTTCACTCTATGACTCAAATCTTCTAAATCCTGCCTTGAGAGATATCCCACATCTTGAAAGGCTTTTGGCCATGTCAGGGCCAACATCCCCATCTTGTAAACCCTCAGCTCAGGCAGAGCTCAGGTGGTTTTCCTTACTGAGATCTATTGGTAGCTTTACTTTTAATAGCACATACGTGATGTGGAGTGGGATAGACCACTGCAGCTCTGGCTGGCACGTTATAAATCTCAGGAAAAAAAATAAAATGCAAAGGGCCAGGAGGCTGGGGGGGGTGAAAAAAAGAAGTAGAAGAAAGAGACTGTTTTCCCAGAACCCAAAAGCAGACAGCGGTGGGGAGCGGGAAAGGCAGGGTCGTAGGGCTCGCTGGGGCAGAGTGTGCAGTTGTTTATACTGGAAATGAGTTTCTGTTTATTGCAAGCTATGGTGGGGAGACCACAAAGTGAATGTAAAACAAAATGGGAAGGGTGTGGGAAAAGTCAGGGGAGGGGGAGAGGGTGCCTTTGACAAACTCCAGAAGTCACGTCCAGTAATAAATCAACCCGGGATCTGTCCCGGGACACAGGACCCAGAACATCTGCTTGGGCTGCAGGGAAGCCGGGCAGGCGAGGAGGGATCTCCCAGCCTTGCCTGGGGCCAGGCAGGAGGCAGCGGCTTCGGCAGTTCAGCCACCCATGGGTGCTGAGCCCAGCAGTGCTCAAATTCCTGCAGAGGTGCCTGAGCACCTGAGGTTCACCAGGGAACTGCATTCAGGGCTGAGGGATTTAACAGGCATCCTCAGTCAGCCTCTTCATCCTCAGCAACCATCCCTTGACTGCTCTGTGCCTCCATTTCCCTGTAAGGTGACTGACTGTGAGGTGACTGTAAGGTGACACAGGATGCTTTTCTCCTATTTAACACTTTTCCCAAGCCTTGCAGCGAATACCACATGGGCAGGCAACTCCTGCATCACTTCAGAGCTGGGGCGTGGTGTAGGTGCCACTGGGAAGGGAGGTTCCCTGCCCAGTTCCAGGGCAGCAGGAATTTGTATGTTAACAGGGCTGGTGGTGAATTGAGAGACAAATCCCACAATAACTCCACTGGGGCCAGCAACGCATCCATTCTATGTACAGACTTTGAAGGTATTAAGTGCTAAGGATTTTGGTTTGACATCTGAATCCAGCTGCATTGTTGTGAGAAGCCCTCGCAGGTTATTGCTCCAGACCAAACTTCCATAAATAATCTATTGCCTTGGGTGTAGTGCTTCGGAAGGGGCGGCGAATGTTTGTTTTGCTGATTTAAGCATTTCCCTCCTCTTCTTCCTTTTCCCCTTTCTTGGAAAATGGATCCTATTAACCACCGCAGATGACACAACACGTGCCAATACATTTGCAACCCATTCGGCTCATAACAACAGCTGCTTTCGAGCTGCAAACTTCCTCAAGGGTCCAAGTGAAGCATCAGCATGGGGGTGAAACAAAGACAGTGCATCTGCCCAGTAGGTCCTGGCCCAGTTCTTGCCTTTCCATCCCATATCAGTGCAGAAAGCAGGACAGACAGCCACCAGGATGCATGTGTAAGTTATGACCTCAAAAGTCATTTGAGTTTCACTATGCTGGGCTGTGGTTGAGCTGCTCTGCCATAAAGCTGTGGGTGCTGCTGTGGGATCTGCTCTCCAGAAATGCCTGTGAACAACTTTCTGGGCATGGGACAGGTACCAATGACGTGCCTCCAGCATCTCCCTGTGGCACGTTTGTGTCACATCTTCCCATTCTGGATCCTGGCCAGGTTCAACCTCATGTCACCACTGGAAAGGACCAAAGCTTTGGCAGCATCACAGCATTTCCCCACTTATTCCAGGCCTGTTGCCTTCCTTCTCATGCTCGTGACTTATACACTATGGAACAGACCTAACTGCGTTGGCATTAACCCAGTCAGAGCTGGTTTTTCTGCTCCAGTAGAGGATGGCAAACTATCAGGTAAACCCAGACTGCTCTGCCCTGTATGGTTTTTGCCAGCACATCCTTGCAGCTCTCATCTGCAGCCAAGCCCTGGCTCTCAGACCTGTCCCAGCTGCTCACCTCATCTCAGAAGGGTTCTGAGCCATCTGTGTGCATGGAGAGGAGAGTCCCTGTGGCAGGAGGCATTTGCAGTGTGCTCCAGGTCCATGATAGGGAAGTGGGACTCATGCGAGCCCAGACGCCACAGCATCCTTATGCTGCTGGCAAGGTCCAGAACCACGGGGCTTGCTCTTCACCTGTAATTTTCTGTGCAACGCTTCAGAGAGCACAGCAAAATCCTTCAGTGACTCTAATAACATTTCTCTCCAAAGCTCTAGGGTATTCCCCCCCCCATCCCTGTGAAGTCACGCTTCAGGTCTGCTGAAATCCTAGCAAATGCCTCCTAAAATCCCCTGGAGCCCCTGCGACAGTTTATTGAGAGTCCAGAACTGTTTGACCTTGGAGGGGGTGAGAAAGGGAGGGGAAGAAAGAGCAGCCCTAGGCTTCCCTGCCAAACGACTTGCTCCGTTGCTGAGCCCCTTGCAGAGACCGCAGCACAGAGAGAAATCAGTCCCAGACCGTCAGTGGGGTATCTGGACACAGTGCCTTCCTCTCTCCTCTGCCCCAGGTCTCTCGAGGGTCTTCTGCTCTGCTGGGCAGTGCTGCTGCATGAACAGTGTGGTGCGTTCCCCAAAAAAGCAGCAGTGCCCCAGCCACCTGTGCATGGTGCCCATCCCAGCATCCTGGCCCCCTCATCTGCCCAAAAAAGGTTTGTGAAACTCCGGGTCACAGCTCCTTCCCTGCTGTGGTGCTTGGAGTGTGCAGGAAGGTTGCCCACACAGGAGCTCCCACCATTCCTCAGGATATAATTAAAACACTGATAACAATATTTTTATATGACAATAAGTGCTTGTTATTTCTTCTTTGTTGTAAGCAAATCAGAGGATGCATGACAGGCTGCAGTCCTCCATGAGGAGGGAGAGGCTGTGCTGACCATCCAGGTTATCACTCTCGAGGCAGACTTGGCAACGATGCTGCTCTTGCCACTGATCCGGTGCTGATGCTCCCAGGGAAGGTGTATTTGCTTCTGGGGTTTCATTGTTAAAAGACCATCGATAAATTACAGGGAGTCCGGAGGAAAATTGATTAAAGAATTAAAAGATATCGTATGACCTAAAGGGGAGATTAAGGGAATTTAGTGAGGTGCTTGCTGCAGAGTGGAGCTGGGGGGAGTAGGGAGGGAACAAAATGAAAACAACCTTGCAAAGGTGGTGATTAGAGCAGGTGGAAACAGTCGCTATGAGTAACCGAATTGGTTTGTGCCTGACGATTTGTTTTGCAAGTGCTAGGCTCTCACACACGGGCGGGAAGGGGCTCCCCAAGCCGCTTGAGCTGTTGGGGCTGCCCTGGCCACACATGCCACAAACATCCCCTGGGGTTTGCCCACTGCTGCTTGAGGGGATTTAAGCATCGAGCCAGGATTTGATGAGCGTCATTTTCGTAAAGCAAAGGACCTTTTTTTTAGCTCAATTTCTTTATAGATGGGCTGGATAATGGGACCTCCCCTGAAGCCAGCTGAGTTAAGGACACAGCTATTACTTCTAAATGCAGTGAAGTCTGGAGCTGTGTGGCTTACATCATCCCAAGGACCCCATTGCCTTAAGAAAAGAATGAGGCCAGGGTCTGATTCAGGCCTGAGGATAAAAAAACAGACATTAGTAAAGAGAGCAGGGGTATTGAGCAGTGCTGTTAGCTGAGCTGGTATTGCAGCCCAATGCCTCCAGGAATGTCACACTCCTCTCTTTTTCATCTGCTTGAAGGACACATTTTGGGTGAGCTACAGAGAGTGATGCTCTTCTTGCCTCCACCCCAAGGTACTAACAGCACAGGGGAAGATTTCAGCTTGAGATGGGGACACTCCTACTGTTAGTGACACATCCAACTGGTATTTTCTCAAAGCCGGAGTGAGCAACTAAGGTCTGACAATAAGGCAGAACAAAAAAGAAAGCATAAACAACTTATAATTACTGACTGTTATATTTTAAAATTGTTACTCATTTTTGT
Source organism: Picathartes gymnocephalus (assembly GCA_013390045.1). NCBI lineage: Eukaryota > Metazoa > Chordata > Aves > Passeriformes > Picathartidae > Picathartes > Picathartes gymnocephalus. The sequence continues at coordinate 205,241 of WEKY01004223.1, read as the reverse complement.
GCAGTTAAATTTTACACAGAGAATTATTTTTACAGACTCAAGGATTTTAAACTCTGGAGGTTGTATCAACTGGTAATTCTGTGATTGTATTGGACAGGCATATGGTATCAAAACCTGATGTATGAATTAAGGTTCCTTAAACACTGGTCTTTGGTTGTTGAATTGGGAAGTTTGGAGACCTCATTTCCTATAATTAATTAGGCATCTTCCCAAATGCCTGTCATTAATGGGCTGTCATCATCCCCGAGCAGCCAGAATAGCACCACAAACCAGAGCCACCCTCTGTGGTGTCCATCTCAGCTCCATCTCCACCGTGGCCCAGTGCTGTGATTTTTCCCAAGTGTATCATGCAGAAGCACAGGTGGGATGGGTCAGGTGGCCTCTCTGGATGTACCAAAGGAGGCTGACTGCTGCTTGGAGGACTCTCACATATCCAGGGTGGGAACAGCACGGGGAGAAGCTCCTTCTGGTCCTGTGTCAGTTCTCTACACCCCCCTCCAGCGTCTCCTTTGGCTCCAGCGCAGCTGTGTTTGCAAGGTGCCTGCAGCTGGCTTTCCAGCAGGACTGCAACAAGGACATCATGCTGGGCAAAGCCACCAGCATTACAGGGGACAGGGCTCTCACACACTCACAGCAGGGTCCCGGGGGCTGAGGGACAGGCACAGGCTGCACATCAGCCCCAGGAGCAGAGCAGCATCTCACCAGGACATCATGTGGAGCAGAAGGGCAGCCCCGAGGATGTGAATCACTGACCAGGGGATGCTGAGTCTGCGTGAGCAAACCCAGATGCAACCAGGATGACCAAATACAGAATGAGCAAATGGCTGCTCTGCGTGGGCACACATCTGGTGCACTACATGGTGCAGTTGCCCACTTTTAAGTCCTCTGTCCTGGCTGAATCCGGGGTAGAGCAGTCAGTACAGGCTCAAGGGCACCATGGGGTCTTGTGAAGGGATGGAAGAACACACTGCAGCATATTCCCTAGCAGAACACATGGCTGAAAGGAGAAAGTGGTTTTCAGTAAATTCTGAAGGAAAGGGACTTTTCATGCAAAAGCCAGTGTTAGGGCAAGGAGAAAGTGGGTAGGGGTTATGTCTGCTTACTAATCACTCTCATCAGCTCCTCCTGCCCAGAGAGGAGAGGCCCAAAAATATTCTTCTCTTCTGCAGAAACCTCTTACTTCTTCCCCTCCATTCCCCATGGGATGAGAGGCCCCACTGGGGAAGAGGAGAGCAGAGAAGACTGCATGTCAAGAGGGATGGAGAGAGAAGAGGCATTTTTGGAGAGCTGCTCCCTGTTAGAGGCAGCCCACACTCCCCCGCTGGGATTGATAGCTGGTAATATTCGTGGCTAGCTTGTTGCTCAGTGCATGACAAAGTGCTTATAGCTTCCCTCCAGAGGCTCCTCCTGGATAAATATACAACTTCCAGTTCTGGTGGGACAGCTTTGCCGAGGATACATGGCTGTTGATGGTCCCAGTTGCGTCTGATCACACCTGGTATTTTCCCTGTCTTCTCCATCTGGAGAGAGGATGGATTGCTTTCTTGCAGCCGTTAAAAAAGGTGATGGAGGGGGCAGGGGCATTGCATAGTGTAGGTTGTGCAGGGAATTTCTGCCTGGATCTGGGAAAAAAGGGGATGAGGAGTTGCTGAGTTCTCTTTTGCATGCAGTGCATGGAGGCAGGGGACCCTCGGGGTCCTCAATACCTGAAGAACCCTTGGGAGCACCCTGCATTCCCCCTGCACGACCAAGACAAGGAAGGCACAGCCCTCCCTCTCAGACAGCAGACAGGGATGTTTCCCCTCTATGGCTTTTCCAGCTGAGCTCCTGGAGGACATTGTCAGGGGTTCTGCTGGCTGCTCTGGTCAAGCCTTTTATCAAGGAGAACCAGAAGAAGCAGCTACTTCTCCCCGGAGACCAGGGCTGTGATGTGCTCCCCTGTGCACTAACCACAACCTCCCTGGGGTGTGGAGCAGTTGCTGGGGAACCCATGTGTTACAAGGAAGCATTTACTACCTGCATTACCTTGGCACAGTGCATCCAGCCCCATGTCGGGGAGAACAGTCCCCTGGGAGGAGAAATTATTTTGGCAGGGACTGGAAAATCCCGTGTAATTCGTGCCCTTCATCTTTCCCAGCCACTTAATAAGAGACAGGCCCAGCATTCGGGTAGGAGCTGCAGCGGCATGAAGCTCTCCTCTCCAAATCACAGCTGTGGAAAGCCCTGTGAATGTGCAAAAACCGAGAGCACATCAGCCCCCTGCACTCCCTTCCCCGCTGTCTGGGCGTGACAGACTGGCATCCAGGGATGCTCCAGCCTTCAGCTGTGGGCAGGGATATGCTCTCCATCTCCGGAGCCTCTCGAGGCCCCGATTGCCGGCACTTTTCCCTCGTTTGCTGCACGCTCCCTCACCCCAGACCGCTCTCCAGGTCTCCAGGAGCTGGACGGGGGCCCGGCACAGTCAATCCCAGAGCAGCCGGTAACGAGGTTTGGTCATTACTGCCCGGGGCTATGTGCGAACCAGTGACCTGGCTCTGAAATGGTTTATGTTACATGCAAATCCCCTCGCAGAGGTGTTGGGGGAGGAAAGCCGGCCTCGCCGTGAACTCCCTGGGCTGAAGAGCAAACCCCAGCGCCGCAGAGAACTTCCCGTGCCCGGTGCTGCTGTGCTGCCGCATCCTACCCGGCCGCTGTACCCATCCCAGGGGTACCACGCCGAGCACAGCGGCCCCGGCCCTGCTCCAGGGCTGGCGGTGCTACTGTTATACACAAAACAATAATCAGCTGCCGTAACGAGGATGCAGAGTAGCTGAGCTGGCTTCCCTGCTGTTGTGCCGGCTCCAAGTGGAAACAGCTGCATTTGGTTTGGTTAAATGTTTTATTTACTCACAATTATCCCAGATAACAGGTTTGCGTTCGTTTGTTCAATATTTAATATTGTTTCAGAGCAAAGCTGTTCTTTGGTTTCTGGTGGAGGACTGGAGGGTCAGAAGGGACTTTCTGCTGTGGTGTGGTCCCAAGTCAAGGGTGGAGGTGTCCAGCATTCCTGCACCCCATCCCTCCCTAAGGCACAGGGCCTAGAATGCTGCCCCATGGAAACAAAGTCACCTCCAGGAGCACAGCTGGGTTTGGGGTGCTGGTGTGCTCAGCAGGAAGGGCATTTCCCTTGGACAGCAATGCTGCCACACACCAGCGCTGCTGGAGGGAATGGGAACAAGAGGGTCTGTACGTTTCAGGATGCCAGATGGCTTCTCCAGCCTAAATTACCTTCCTGTAGCATCGTGCACCTTGGGGAGCACCTCCAGTGAAAGCTGCCATTCCTGACAGCCAGCCCACCCCATGCTATGGTCACCATAGGCCTCTGCTCTTGCTATTTCCTCTCACAGATCAAGGCTGTGAGGTTTGCTTGATAATATTCTGGAGGCTGGAGAGTGGTCAGGTTTGAGGAGCAGCTCTGCTGTGCTGGAAACAGCACAGCCTCATGCAGTGCAGGATGGAGCAAACTCCAGTGAGCCTGTGATCACACTGGGAGCTTGCCCTGCCATGTTGGCTCCAAGTGGGAAGCTGGGCTTTCTCTTCTCTTCTCCTCTCTATGAGTAATGCCTTGCCCAAAAATTTACAGCATTGCCTCTTGCCATGCTCACTGAATTTTCTGCAAGGGAAATGAGAAAATCCATAGCTTGGTTTATGAGCCCCAATCAGTGTAAAACAGGGCCTTTTAGAAATTTATCTGTTGCTGAGTCCACCTTTTTCTCCAGTACCTTCTTGGGGAATAAATTCTTGCTCTTTGAGGCTGGGGAGATGGCTCTTAGGTGGCAGAAGGGTCAACAGCAGGCTTTGGCTACAGCTGCAGGTGTCCCTGGCCCATTTTGGGAGCTGCCAGGGAGGTGCTGCAGTGTTGGGTCTGAGGGCTGGCTAGGTGCTGGCTGAATGTGGGCAACTCTGGCGTTCAGCTGGGATGACTCACACTCCAGAGGGATATATCTTCAGTGTCCAATTTTAAAGGAAAGGAATGTCCCCCTGAAAGTGTCCGCTTTCTAAGATTGGGGTGGCTTAGACTGAAAGGGAGAGACATAAACTGTCTCCATCACTTGCCCAGGTCACCCAGGAGGTCAGAGAGAAACAAACTCATTTCAGCCTGTGCCCCTGCACCCCTGGGTTCTCTAATTCACACTCAAATGAATTTTGCTGCATCAATTAAAAAGCAAGCAAGCAAACAAACAAACAAAACCAAACAAAATCCCCACCCACACAAAACCAACAAATCAAAAACAAACCCCTTGCTTTATCCTTCTTGAAGAAATGGTGGTTATGAACATGATGTTCTCAGAACATAGGGAGCATCACCTGCCGGCCTCTGCACCCCTTCTCATTCTCACACTTAACCAAGAACAGATGGTCAGAGGGAATTAGAGCAAATTCAAAGCTTCACCTCCCTCCCTCTCTCCAGCAACAAAACACAGTTGTACCCAACCATTTGGGTCCATGGAAGGGACTGTCCCCAGCCACAGCCATGCTGCACTCCAGCACAGGTGGCTCATCACAGACAGATGCTCCCCTGATGCACCTGGCAGGAGAAATACGATTTATTCATCATTGTTTTCTTTTGTTGTTTCCTACCAGCCTCCTGTACACAAACAGGCTTTTAGAAAAGCGGCATTAGATAAATAATACATCGTGCTGGCAGCCAGCATGTGCATAACAAAAGCATCTGTGTAGATGCGTGCGTGGACTAGCAAGGTCTGCTGCTCTTGTGCCCATGTGCTCAGTGCTGGCATCTTGTGCCCAGGTGGATTCCTGTTGTGCTGTCCAAGCCTCTGCAGCTTTGCTTTTGGTCACTCAGGTGACTTTTTTATATATTGGTGCATACCTGCCGCCAGTGGTGTGAAAAAAGTCATTGGGTGATGATCTGGTCCTGCCATGGGCACTGGGGTGCACAGAGCAGGAGTTTGGCAGCAGAACAGCATTGTGGGGTTGTTCCCCCGTGTGGAGCACATGGGTCCTGCCCCTGTGCAGGCAGGCTGTGTCACAGCTGTACCTCTAGCTCAAGCACATGCTGCTGTCATGCACCCTGGAGTCTTTGCTGGCCCAAGACCGAGATGATGAGTTATGCAGGTGACCCCAAAAGCACACCATGGGCTCATTATCCCCCATCAGCCCAGCGCCTGAATGTGCCCCGAGTGCACCAGAAAAAATACCTCCTACAGAAGTGTTTGAGAGGCCTCTTAAAACTTTTATTGGCACTATTTTTTGTATCCCTCCACCTGTGGAGCAAGGCATCTTTAGTACATTCAGCCCTCAGCAGGAGAGGAAAATTATAACTGATCCATTTCAGAAACCTCTAAAAGTGACCTAAAATAACTTCTCTATATATAAAAGTGTCATGATTTTAATGTCCATTATCTCATGACCTAGCAGAGCTAGGAAAAGCTCTTGTAGATCATTTTTAGTGGTTTCTAAAATGGATTGGTCACACTTTTCCCCAGCACAGTGGGACTGAGGGTACAAGGACGACTGGGCTTTAGAGATGAGGAGGGAAACAAAAATCTGTTTCTGTGCTGGTGTATCCAGAGCTGTTTCATCCTCAAGGACCACTAGTGGTGCTGTCTCCAGCTGAGCAGAAGCGCTGAAGCTGGTCAAGGGACAGCTATTTCCAAGAAGCTGGAGAGACAGAGCTAAATGGATGCAAAGCATGAAGCACTGTGTGGTGGGAAAGCCAACTCCATCCCTGCCACTGGTCTTTTCAGAGATCTGCAGAGATGATGACCCTGGCACCGGCTTTCACTGCTGTGGCAGACCCAGATTTTGCTGGAGCATCTCACAGTTTGTGAGCCATGTGCCCAGGTGGGATGTGCTCAGCTCTGAGCTCAGCTCTGAGCCGTTCTTCACCTCACCCGGAGCTTTTGCAGCAAGGCTGGTTGCAACCCAAGCCTCTGGGAAGCTGCCACAGCCAGGCATTAAACATGCTGGGTTTTCAGAGAGGACATCAGCAGAGCACATGGGAGAAGTGGCTCCCTGCCATGCGAGAGGTTAATAGACAGATTAGAGAGGGCAGGCGCTGTTTGTGGCGAAAGGAAAACAGCTCTGCTTTTACAGAGTTCAGCAGCTCCATGAAGCGACAGGGATGTAAATATTTGCCAGAATTAGGGAGGCTGTGTGCAGGAGCCCAGGGAGAAGTGCCCAAGTAGCTCAACACGTTGTTCAGGCTGTTTTTGGTGTGGGGCAGGTGCTGAGAGCTGGATGTCATCTGAGGGAGGATGGAGAAGGTTGGAGCAGGACACCCCACACCCAGAAGCACTGCCCAAAACCTCAGGGCAGAAAAAGCCTTTAATGCTGCTCCCTTGATGGTTTTGTTTTCCTCCACTGCCTTTCTTGCTCTCTCTGTCAGCCTGATGGGCTGGCCCACCTCCAAAGACAGCATTACAGAGTGCTGGATCGATTGGAGCCTGCAATTTTATTTGCTGTCTTTAAGAGCCTTTGATGGGCAGCATGAGCTGTGCCAGTGAGCGCCTTTCCTGGGAGAGGAGGGGAGAGGAATAAGGTTGCAGGCTACCATCTCCCATGGGAGATGAGGAACCTGCCACCAGCTTGGAGAAGACCCCATGATCGGGTGGGCAAAGAGAGCAAGGCAGCTGAGAAGGGGCTTGCAGCCCTCTCCTTTGTGGTGCCTGGCAGTGGTGGCCATGGTCACCCATGTGGTGTCATGGTCACAGCCCCATGTGGCACATTGCACTGGCCTCAGACTGTGCTGTGGGGTGAACTTTCTGCCCATCAAGATGGAAAGTGGAGTAGCTGCCTGATGACTCCTTCCCGAGATGCTTTTGGCTCTGGGACTGACGGCTCTCTGGAGAGATGGAGGGTGCAGGAGTGCCCATGTAAGGCAGCCAGTGTCTGCCCAGAAAGAGAGGGCAAAGGCTGGGGTGAGACAGGCTTCATGCAGCAGCTTCCCTTCGGCTGCATCTGTCCTTGAACTCTGCACCAAGAGGCAGAGATGTGATTGTTTCCCTTCCCCAGTCTCTTCTTCCACCTCTGGCTTGCTGAAAGACACCAGAGGGTAAGAGGTGGAGCATGCTGGACACGAAAGGTTGGGGCTGCTGTTGGGGACCAGCCTTGAAGCAGAGGGCAGGATTTTCACAGCGTTCAATGCTGTGGAAATGGGGCATCTTCAAAGGCTGCTGTGGAGTGGGGATGGAAGCGGGAGACAGTATGGGCAGCCCTTCCTCCTCCTCCCAGCAAAAAGAACCTGGAGGAGTGAGCCCGCCCCAGCCTCCTCAGCGGAGGAATTAGCACAGATCACAGAGAGCCAGGTCCGGCGTGATACTGGAGACAATGGAGATAAATTATCCTCAGATGCACTAATTGTGGCGCATAGCAGTGCAGCATCTTGGGCCGCGCAGGTAGGGCTGGATCCTGCAGGACTTCAGGAATGCCGGAGAAAGCCCCGCCTGCTTCTGCCCGCCTTCCCGGCGACTCCCGGTTCCGAGCGGAACAGCTGAGCACAAGCAGCAAGCGGGCGATACGCCTACGGTGGCATCCCCGTTGTCCCCAGCAGCCCCAAGCGATATTCCCAGCTCCGTCCCGGTTTGCCGGGTGCCGGGCAGGTGCTGTTAGCCCACAGTGCCACCACGCGGTCACCCGGCACCCGGAGGCTGTCCCCAAACCCCCTGCACCCCTTCAGGGGACACCTGCCCGGCCCCCCATTGCACCCTGCAAAGGACAGTGCTGCCTTTGATCCCGCCACGCCCCTGCCCAGGGCAGGCGGGGAAGGGGTTAAGGAGCCTGCGGGGAGGAGGAGGAGGATGATGCTGTGGCAGGGATCAGGCCCTTGCCTCTGGCTTCGCGATTAGCCGTTCTGTTTTGATGTGGAGGGTCTGTTTGAATAATTTAACCGGGAGGCTCATTAACCAGGCTCTGGCCTTCGTCTGCCGGCTGAAGGCTGAAGTAGCCATTAGGAGGAACGCTCGGAGCGGAGCGGCACAGCCTTCCCTCCCGCAGGGCCCCGCCGTTCCCTCTGCCTCTCCTCCGCGCCCCCTGCTCCCTGACTCGGCTGCACTTGGCTCCCTCAGCAGCTGCCTGCGCCCTCTAAGCCCTGCCCCAGGGGCGCCGGCAGGTGCACAAACCCTGTGCCTCAGTTTCCCCTCTGTAGACTGTAGTAGACTCTGCCGAGTGTAGACTCCTTTGGCAGCTGGAGTTCATCCCATCCCCCCAAAAGGCTGTGCCCCAGAGCGTGTCATGCCGGTGACACCCGGGCCGAGGGGCTGAATGGGCACTGAGGCTGGCAGGTATGCTTGGTTTGTTTCAAACCACCTGCCTGGAGACAAGAGCGTGTCCTGGGGTATTCCCAGTGGATGGATGGGGATGAGGGCTAACGAAGGGAAAGAGGGAACACCACAGGATCAGACAGCCTTTCCAAGGAGAATCCTGGTGCACATCCAGGCCTGGGAGTGTATTTTATGGCAATGCACTGTGCCAGGGTGCTGCTCTTAGCAATCAATACAAGTGCCTAGGTAACAAGAAGAGCTGACTTTGGTGTCAGATCAGGTAAGATTTTTACCAACAAGGGCAAAATTTATCAGCCAAAAGATATCACATCTCATTCTTTGCATGCACTGTCCCTCAGCATTTTGCAGAGTTTTCCTGCAGCTCTTGCTGTGCTCCTGAAAAAAGCAGAGTGCACTGCACATGTGTCCTGGACAGTCAAGTGCAGTGTGAACACTTCGCTGGGTTTAAAATCCTCCTCTGCCTCTAACCTCTAGGATCAGCTGATGAGGCCAGAAGAAGGCTGCTCCCACTGTGTCCTCTCATCCTGTCTCCTGTTGTCTCTGTGTCTCTTTGCAGACAGTGCAGCAGGGTAGGGGTGCTCTTACCCATGCCGCAAATGTTAATACTGTTAGTCCTCCTGCAGAGCTGGATTTTCTCTGCTGATTTCACGTCGTTCCTCCTCATCTTGCCAGTGGTCCTTCTTCCTCCTTTTGGTGACCTCTGATCATTTGGAGGATCATCCCTCAATAAGTTTATCACTCCCCAGGGATGTGGCAGAGAAAGCTGTGAGCATTTTAGATTAATGGGGTCAAGAGAGGAGCACCTCCTCCTCATCAGCAGCATCTCTGTCACAGCCCTGAAGACAATTTCCCCTGGTACCTGCAAACCCTCTCTGTCACTCCATCCCTCTTTAGGGACAGTGAGCTGCCCAAGGAGAAGGTGAGCTCTGCACAGCCCAGCCCAAAGCAAGGTGTCACAGAGGACCTCAGTAAAAGACATGGGACAAAGACCCCCAGATACTACCAGCAGCTGATAAACACAGGCCAGGCTCCCCTTGCAAACTCTCCCCTCCCAAGCTGGCAGCAGCTGGGAGTGGAGGGTCATCCCCTTGCTCAGAACTTGGTGATGACCCCACCTCAGCAGGTAATTACCCTTTCTCTTTCCCTGGCAGCCCCCCCGAAGGAGCCAGTGCTGATGTGCCGGTCCAACAACTACCCGAAGGGTTTCTACTGCAGCTGGCACCTGCCCACTCCTACCTACATCCCCAACTCCTTCAACATCTCTGTCATGTAAGTGTCTGGGAAGAAAGGGTGCAGCGGGGTGAGTTTCAGTCCCTGCAGCCTGGAGCAGGTCTCAAGTAGTGCCATGAAGTCTTAGGGCAGTGGGTCTGACCTGTGCTGAGCATATGGTATCAGCATCCCAAAAATGGGCCTGGGGAAGGATTTTCCAGGGACATACAAACTGGATGTTTGGGAGTGGGACTTCATGCCAAGAAAGTTTCAATTTCCCTAGAAGGGACCAGGAAAGTCCCCATCTCCCAGATCCCCGTCCCGTGCTTCCCAAGACCATCCTCTCTGCACCAGCTGTCTGTAGTGGATGTTCTGCCCACTGGTTTTTGGCACATTTGGTGCATCCATGCTCTTTTCTGGTGTAAGCTGGTTGTGGCTGGGCAGCAGCAGTGTCTCTCACCTAGCACTGGCCATGGAATGGCATCACTCCCTACCCTGTGCCCGAGTTCTGGCACAGCCCTTATACCAGCTGGTGTCATGCATTATCTTCTGGGGTTTGTGTCACCATCAGAGAGGAGACCTTGTTCCTCTCATGGGAGGGGCAGACCCAAACCCAGCCCCAGCAGGGTCCCGTTCTTTCCTTGGGGCCAGCATGAGGACTGAAGCCTCTGCGTAGGCTTGAGAGAAAACCACATCCACACGAGCTCACACAATTCCCTGGCAGGAGTAAAGCAGCCCTTTGGCTGCAGCAGGGGCTGGTGCATGGGGACCATTGGCTTCGTGGGGATGGAGACAATCTGCCTCCTTCCTCCAGCAGCTTGGGTGCATCCATAGGTAACAGCTCTTCTCACCTCTGCTTTCCAGACACGGCACAAAAGACATGGTCTGTGAGAAGGATGCCGTTCCCAAAAACAGGTGTCACATCAGGTACCTCCAGCTCTTCTCAACAGTGAAGTACAAGGTGACTCTGACAGTCACGAATGCTCTGGGCAAAAACTTCACCAGTCTCACCTTTGACGAGTTCGCCATAGGTAACTTTCACAGCAGCAACTGGCCTCTCCAGGGCGGTGTTGGGGTTGGCTTGCTCTGCAAACATGTCATCCATCAGAAAGATGGGGCAGGGAAGGGACTGGCTCTCCAAGTGGAGTTTCTGGCAATCCATGAAGATGGAGTCTGAGCCACTCTGGCATCCTGCCTCTGCCCCTCTCATTCTCATGGGCCCTGCCGGCACCTGAGCACCCTGGGGGAGTCAGGCAGGATGCCCACAGGCAGCCTCCATGCTGGTCACATCAGTGGCCTGGTGCCATGCGTGGTCCCACCCCCAGTGGTCCACGTCGGCCGTGGTTGTTGAGTTCCTCCCCCTTTGGGATGCTGGGGAAGAAGCTGCCGTGTATCAGGGCAGAGAGCTGTGAAAATTGTGTGGTCCAAATGTTGTTGCCATTCTTACCCCTCAGACTGTCCTTAAAGGAGAGGTTTAGTGTTTGTGCTGGAAGCAGAGTCATGGGAATTGGGATTGGAAGAGAAATTAAAATGACCCATTCTCTTCTCTCCATCCTTAGATAGGATAAAGCTCTCCTGTAGTCACATTCCCCCAGTCCTTAGCTAACATGCTCCTAAAAACCCTATTCCTCCTTTTGCACCTGTTCACTGCCCCATCAGGACAGCAGATGCTGTGCAGTGTGGGACAGGGAGCACCAGGCCCTGTGGAGTGGGGTATCCATGTCTCAGGCTCTGCCACAGGGATAGTTCCCAGACATGTCCAGACCCACAGCACAGATATTCCCCTGACTGTGAAGGGCAGGCATGAACTGAGCAATCCAGTGCCAAACACAGCAAAGCAGGGAGCCTTTGCCACCATCCAAAGCCAGATTACAGCTGGTGCTGTGACATCCTCAAAGAACAGGAAAAATAGGAGAGAATGGAGTTCAGGAATACACTGAAAAACAATTTTCTGGTTGCATGTGGCAATTACTGAACCAGAAAAACAAATAAGTGAATCTTTGAAGTGCAGCCAGTGGCTGGTCTTTGCCTTCGATGTGCTACGCATCACAGCATGGAGAAGTTGGAAGTGCTGGAGAGCAAGAAGAGGAGTTCCACTGCTATACCAGATTTTCTCATTGTACCCCAAATCCTGGAAAATATCAAACAAGGCACCAGCTCGGAACAGAGCAGGGAAATAGTTTTGGAGTGGGGACTGTCCTGCCATGTGTCTGCAGCCGTGGTCCATACCTGAGGCTTGTGTTCATCAGTGCATCAGGAATGCTGATAACAAGGCAGGGAGCTTAGCAGGGAAGTGGTGGAATTTCAGTCGCTTGGGTGCCTTTAAATGGAAATTGTTGTGTTTGTGGAAGGTACACTCCTTAAAAATGAAGGTAATCTCCAGCCTGCAGGGCCCAGGACAGCAATTAAGCAACATTTTCTGAGTTCCTTGCATTCCCTCCTGCAGGAGTTCGGGGCACCCTCTTGTAACATCTGTATCCCACCCATGCCCTTCCTGGCTTCCCAAACATCTGGTCCTCCATCCAGCACAGAGGGGCAGCTCCCCTGGGGAAGCACACCCAGCTGCAAGCCTCGGGCATCCCAACACCAGCACAAAGCTGGATTCAGCCCAGCAGTTTGAACTTGGTCCAGGTCAGAGGAGTGGTGAGCAGAGTGGTGGCCCCAGCGCAGCCCCAGGCCAGCCCTTAGCACGGGTGTGCTGTTGCTGCCTCTTGCACTGGAAGTGCTTGGAAGGGTGCAGAGTGCCTGGACACATCTCAGCAGTGCACTGAGAGGTCAGACCACCCAGCATCACCTGGCTCCTGGATGGCACCTGGGGAAGGGGTGATGGGCTGGTGCCAATAGGAAAGGCCATGTCCTGCACCACCCCACTCCCATAACCACTTCAGGATCCAGTGGCCTTAAAATCTCCATATTCTGTATGGCTGTGAAATTCTCCTCCTCCATATTTGGTACGGGTGCCATGCATCAGCGGCACAGACAGGGTGGTGACAGAGTGCTGAAGCAGGTAGTCACAGGCTTAGCAGATCATTACAGTATCTGCTGCTGCTGAACAACAGCCACCTAGCCCGAGTGGAGCTTCTCCTCACACCATCCTGGTGTTAAAACAAGTGCACAGCTGCATTGCTGCGTTTTGCTAGGCAGTTTTGCCCCAGGTTGCCTGGGGTTCTTGCTGAAGCTTCAGTGTCTCTTCTGGCTCTCTTCTCTGCAGCTGCAATCCAGGACTGTGTCCAGCATGGGGGGGTGCTGGAGGTGTGGATCTAGCATCCAGTAGGTTCTCTGGGGATCTCAGCTGGCCCGATGAGTTCTCATCTGGGAGATTTTTCTGGGTTTCCCTTTGCTAGATGAAGGGTGGAAAACCTATGGCTCAGGGCAAAGCTGCTGCTTCGGCTCATTGGAAAAATGCTGAGTGGGAACATTGCAACATCTGCACACATCCTGCTAAAATGAAGAGACAGTGTCAGCCAGGACCTGTGTGATGCTTCTCCTGAAATCCCTGGGCTGTGGTGGTCAGAGCCTGCCTTGTGTTTTTCCCTTAACCTAGACAAAAACATCATACATTCTGCATGGAGGTTAAAGTGCAGCCATGTAGCCCTGGTCTCATACCCTGCTGGGGACAGGGCAACCTGGAGCCAAGGAGAGAGCAGTGCAGGGCAGGCAGCTCTCCCTCCCAGCACCACCTGAGCTGAGAGAAGACCCTCTGCTGAATCAGACCACCCACCCATCCTGGGCAAGCACAAAAAGCCCCCTGGGAAGGAGTGACCTCCTTTGGTTTTGCTTCTTCACTCCTTTCTCCATCCCTGGAGCCCCCAGCAGAAAATCCCTTCCCCAGCTGCTCAGAAGATGGTCTCTAATTGAGTGGAAAATGCCTGGTACTTTCTTTTGCTGTCCTGAGCCCAGGCCATGCTGGCAGTCGTGCCGTGCTGGTTATTAGCAGCCAGCTGCAAAGGGTCACTCTGCATAGTCATTTTCAGTGTTGACTGGAAAAGCTTTTCCAGCCTTCTGGCCCCCATCTCTCATTGGTAGGAGATCCAGACTGCCTTCCTCTTCATCTTGCTCCTGGAAATTGTTTTCATAATTACATCTTCTGCAAAGGTATTGATATTAATAAAGGTGGGTGTTAGGAGGTCCTGCAGAGCCCTTACAGACATCAGGGCTCCAGCCCCAGGGAGGAGGAGGTGGAAAAGGGACTGCAGAGGAGAGGACCTGGAGGCAGAGGAAGATGCCAGGGAGGAGTGAGGTGTTGTGTAAGGAGCTGCCACCTCCTTCATGATGGTTGGAACAGCATGAGGACATTTTTGGCCCACTAGGACACAACCTTCCTCACTCGTGTTTCAGCCCAAGAGCTGTTTTTTGCATGCCCCAGGAAAGCCAGAACACCACCACCACACAGCAACACCGGCATCCTGCCTCAGTACCTTTCTCCTCATGTGATCCTGGGGAAAAATATGAGAAGATGCACAGCATTAAAAGCAAGAAGGCAGCCTTGGATGGGGCCTTGCAGGTGTGAATACCTTCCTCAAATCTGCTGTCCATCCCTTGTGTGACCTTGGGAAGGTCATCTGATCCTTCCAACTCCGGCTCTGGCGCGACAAAGATGCAGAGCATCTCAGAGAGGCTGCATGATGCCCATGTCTGTATGAAATTCGGAGTCTTTGAACACAGGTATACAGTTGCCTAAGCAGAAGGTCAGTTCAATTCATACTACTTAGGGAGGCAGAATTAAATTACCCAGACTGACATTTGGCTAAGACATGGAGTTTAATATCCCTCTGCTCATGGAAAATGCCAGGGGATATTTAATGGCCGCAAGGGATCCATTTTAGTGCTGGTTGGAGAGATGGGATGGGTGACGGGCCGCTCCATGCCACAGGGCCTCAGCTGCCTTTCTGAACCATCAGATTCATTTTGAGACATGTCTGACAACAGCCAGGGGCGATGGATAGCTAAAGACTCGCAGTTAAGCATGAGCGTGCAGTGCCTTAAGGAGAAGCTGCTCCCTGATGCTCTTCTTGCACTTCAAGCCCTTGCTTAGACACAGCAGCCAAAAACCAAGCGGGAAGAGCTGTGAGTAGCCTCCTGGCCAAGTCCCCTTCCCAGGAATGTCTGATGATGCTCCCTCAGCTCTGCAGGATAATATTACATCTGGTTTTATGGCCGCTTAACCAGTACTCAGCCTAATGCCCATCATCCATTATTATTATTACTATTACTGCTTTTATTACGTTACTGCCTGCGGGCCCTCAGTGAGGACAGGGCTCTATTATGCTGGCTGATGTACAGCCAGACAGCCCCTGCCTCACCATGTGCAGGCTGAATGGAGGCAGACAAAGGCTGGGGAAGGAGGAGCACTCATCCCTGTCTGCAGGGCATAAAGGACTCCTTCAAGGTCACACAGAAACTCAGGAGCTGGACACAGCCTGTCTCCCCTCACTCCTCAGCTGGCCCCTGTGGGACCAGCCCAGGTGTTTCCCCTGATGAGCACAGCAGGATGAGGTCTGTTCTAAGAGACATGAGTTTGTTCTCTCTGGACTGGGTGCCACAGGCATGGTCCCCTCTCCTGGCTGTTGTGTCCTCGCTGCCTTGGAAGGACATGGCGGGAACAGTTTTGCCTTTGTGGTTTTGGAGGGGTTGGCCCTGCTGTGCTCTCCAGCCTGGGCAGGAGTCCTGTGGATGGAGGGACACATGAGGAGGTATCAGGGACTTTCTGTTTTCCCATTAACCTGCAGTGCAGTTTGAAGGCTTGTAGCAGCCAGGAACACGCACTTGAAGCCAGGGCAGCACCAGGAACAGTGTCCAGTTTGCAGAAGAGGGACTAGGGGTCACATCCCTGCAAAATAGGCAGATGACTCCCACCTCAGCATCAAGGCACCTTTTTTTCTGACTTCCTGTAACAGTCACAGTAGTATTTCTCACTGCTGCCCAAGCACATTTGCCATGCCCAACTGAATTTAATCATCCCTTCAGGCTGGCATACTAAAAAGCAGGGTCAGGCTCCCTGCATTACCCTAGGGAGTATCCATTGCATCCATCCCTTGCCTAGCACTTCTCTTCCCACTTCCTCGCTGCAGAGCTGCAGTTCACAGTCATCTGCACTCGTTCAGCCAAACAGATTTTTGTTTTGCAAACCCAGCCTGCTGAGCCAACGCTGGATTTATACTTTTCCGTATGTGTTTGGACTCCAAGTCCCTGTCGATGGAAGCTGATGTCCAGCCCCAGCCCCGGGATTCGGAGTGAGCAGAGGAATTGCAGAGCCATCTGGAGTAGCTCAGCACAGCACAGCCCCAGCAAAATGTTCCTGCTGCTGAGGATAAAGTTGTAAATGGAAAATTGCTCCCCATCCTGCCACAGAGAGGAGCCTGTGGGAGCTGGGAGGTGGCAGTAGGTACCCGTGGTCAGGCTCACGGGTGCTTGCTTACCAGCCACTCCCAGAGCCTCTGGGAGCATCCTCTGAGCCTCAAGAGACTTTGGGCAGGAGGAAGCTGTCCAGCCCTCCTTGCACCCACTGTGACAGAGGGAAGGTGGTGAAAGCCAGGGTGAAGATGATGGTGGTGAAGGACTGCATCAGGGTGTGTGCCAGGGTGCTGAGCAAGAGGAGGCTGGGGAGAGAGAGGTAGTGGTGGGCTGTGTCTCAGGGGAAGGTAGTTGGGCTGTGGCTTCATTTCAGCACCCTCTCCGCCTCACCTGCAGACAAGAAAGTATGTTTTAAAGCATCACAGGCTGGTTTCTCCTGAGAGGAGCAAGCGGTGGCGGTGCAGGGACAGTTTCTGTAATGCCACCATTCTGGAGCAGGGGTGACAGTAAGCAGCTCACATGGGACTCCACTTGCAGCAGACTGGCCCCACATCAGCACCTGATCCCATTTGAGTGAGGAAAGATGCCCTTCACCCATTGAGTAGGGCTGCAGGCAGGGAGGCAGGCTAGTGAGGGAGCAGCTCACTCAGCACCACCTCCTTCCTCCCTCGGGGTAAGGATAGCCCCTGTGAGGGCATCACTTCCCATCCACAGCAGGTGGACCCTGGAGTCAGCATGGAGAAGGCCTCTGACTGCAGGGCAGGAGCTCTGCCAGGCAGAAGGGGGCTCCCCACAGCCCCACCATCCCTCCTCCATCCTTGGGAGTTTGATGCTGACATCATGACAGGCTTCCACTCAAGACAGACAGAGCATGGGGACCATTGCTCAATACAGAAATTTTCAGGTCAGGAGGGATCCATTTGCCTGCCTGTGGACTTGGAAGGGGGTTAAGTGCCTTCCCAGGATGTGAAGACTGATGTGCATTGCTATTCTTAGAGTGCCCAGAGCCCTCATCCACCCCTGGCACAGCTGTGTGCCCAGCTCCCTGTGTCCAGCTCCTTCCTGTCCATGATTAAAGGATAAACACAGGCATACGCAAATTTTTTTAGCTTTGCTATTACAGTTGGGAGTTTGAGCTGTCAAGATTTGATCAAACCCTTGGCAAGGAGCAAGGACTGCTCTGCAACAGGCAGTGACATTCATCACAGCCTGTCTGTGATGAGCTTCCGGCACTCTGGAAGTAGCTGCAACATCAAAGCACGTTGCATAGCTCACAGCCAATTAATATTCACCTGAAATACATGCCAGGTAGCAAGAAAATATCCCCATATCCCAAAAGAAGAGCAGGGCAGTGAGAGAGATAGAGAGCTGGGGTGGAAGGTGACCAGGGCAATCCTTCCCCCTTAGTAAATATGATATGCCAGTGCTTTGAATCCTCAAAACCACAGCCCTAAACCCAAGGGCCAAACTCTGCCACTTTATTTTGAGGTAAGTGGGCTTGAATGTGGGTCAGACTCACAGAAATCAGCAGTGTGAGGGAAGCGGAAGATTTTGGCTTGGTGGGCTCCTCATCCTGATCCAATTAGCTCTGTGTAGGAGGGATGCTCTCTGCCCTGGCCCAGTTGTTTCCATGTGTCCCCAGTGCTGTCACCTCCTTAATGGTGTTATTTCGAGCCAGGACAGCTGTAGGACTGACCTGGACAACAAAAGGTGGTTTGCATCTAATTGGTTTGGGGAAAAGATGCATCTTGGCTGCTCCTCTTGGAACGCACATGGTGCAAAGCCCAGCCAGCTTTGCCACGGGGTATAAAGGAAGGATGCCACATGCAAAGCTTTGCCAACCACCCTCTTTTCTTCTCTTCCAGTAAAGCCAGACCCTCCGGAGAATGTGGTGGCCAAACCCGTGCCCAATAACCCTCGAAGACTGGAGGTGTCATGGCAAAACCCCTCATCGTGGCCCGACCCTGAGTCTTTCCCACTGAAGTTCTTCCTGCGGTATCGGCCCCTCATCCTGGACCAGTGGCAACACGTGAGTGATGCTGCACTCCCTGGGATGCGAGGGAGAGGGGCGTGCTGGTGACTGGGAGCAGGCTGCATCCTAGAAAAGTGTTCAGGGACAAAAAAGATGTATACCTACTGCCCAGGCAACCTGGACCCTGTTCCTCTCCTTCTCTTTCTCGTTGCTTTTCTCTTCCTCTCCATCTTTCTTGTAGCTCACACTCTGCCTACAAATGGCTCTGCAGCCTCTCCCTGCTCCGCGTTTTCATCCATGGCCCCTATCTACTTTCCATACATATGTTCTATATAAAACTTGCCAACGAGATGTAAAAGGCATTTAAAGTATAAATGTCACCACATTTAAATGCGCCTCTGCCACATTTAGATTTTGAACTGGAGATAAAATACCGCTCACCATAACTCAGAGCACAGTCACAGCGCAATTGCTGCGATGTTATCGTATTTCTTACTTTTATTTCTTGTTTCTTTAAAAAAAAATAGTGAAATCCTTGGCAGCCTGGAGGACAGATTTCATTTGTTACTGAAGGAAGATAACAAACAGGCTTTTTTCTTCTTTTTTTTTTTTTTTTACCTCTATGTTGCTGCCTGTATGCTCGAGTTGTGTAGGAAAGCATTCTGTGGCTGGAGAGGAGGTGCTGCTACTCTGGCATAGCTCATCCAGCATCCCTTCTGTGCCCAAGGTGGCCAGTCGAAAACTAATTAGGGGCTTTGCTTGATAAAAGGATTTTGCTAAAAAAGCCAAAAGTCAAATAAGAGGCAGCACTGGGTCCCTGGGCACCTGCATCAAAGAGCCAAGTGGGATTTTCTCCAGCCAGCATATCCTGGGGAGAGAAACGTGGGAGAGTGGATGGGAGGCTTTGCTCGTGGCTCTGCAAGGTGTCTTGGTGACTTTTTGCATTTTGTTGGTGTTTTTGATGAGGCAGCACCACAAGTTGTATATCAGATTGCAGCATTTGCTGATGGCTCTGAAAATCTTAGCGTTTTCCTGCTTGCCTCTTTGCCCTTTGATTCCCTCCTAGTAGTGGGAGAGCATCTGTGGAGCATCCAGAGGGGTAAGAAAGCATAGGTGGAGTTTGGGTATTAGTTTTCCATAGGTTGTTTTTTTTTTTTTTTCTTTTCATCTGGGGAATAAATGCTCAAACTGGAGAAGCTGTGCAAAAAAGGGGAAGATTTAATGGGAATTGCTAAACACAACATTGGTTTTTTTCCCCAAGGTGTGCAACTGTTGTGGAAAAAGCGATGCTTTTACCCTGCCACAGCCTGATCCAGCCAAACACCCTGGTTTGCTCCCAAAAATGGTGGGGTAGCCACTGAGCTACCTCCCACCTCAACACCCTCGGAGTGGCTGGGCCCTCCATCACTGGGTGTGGGGTACCATAATTGCAGAGTCAAGCCATACCAGTCCCCTCTGGCAGACCCCTGAGAGGATGGTGTGGCCTCTCCATCAGTGATGTCAGGCAAGCAGTGATGGTGGGAGATACGTGGAGGTGTTGGTGACACTGGTGGCAGGGCTACCCTAGTTGGAAAAGGCAGTTCATGGACAGCAAAAACTTAATTTCTTCTATAGAAAAATACCCTGAGGTGCAGAGATAGCTCAAGGTACCAGCTCTCCTGGTGGGTACAAGGATGGCTGGGAAGGGCTCATCTCCCAGCATTTCAGGAAGGCACAGCAGTCCTGGGTACTGCTTTTAATCAATATCCCCTTGCAAGAGACATGTTCCTCATCACTGACTGATGGAGAAGAGTGTTTGGGGAATAATTTGCTCAGTGAGCAAGTGCAAGCATTCAGTGAGTGAGGTGCCAGCCTTGTTTTCTGACTCCCTGCCCTGGTGCCTGGGTAATGAAAAATCTGATTTGTGGATGATTTGAGGAAAACTGCCACTATTCATCAGATGAATTATTTGCGAAGCCTAATTCAATCGTTTCCAAAACACCAGAGAAAGGCAGTGCTGCAGCAACTGGAGCTGCTGTGACCCCAGACCCCACTGGCACATTCAGCCTGCTTAGCCCAGCTGGGCACCCTGCAAATGCAGGTGTTTGTACTCCAAATTAACCCCACCAGTGCCAGCATGCTGGGAGCCTGCCTAAACCTCCCTTCACTCTTTGTTTGACTCATTGCTTGTTGTAGTTTTGGAGGGTGTCCCTGTTCCCCCAAATCGAGACCGAAAGGAGAAGGACATGTTTTGGTAGGGCCAAGTCTAGCTAATGTATCCCTCTTGTCCTGCGGTGGTGGTGTTGGGTCTCAACTCAAAGGGACAAGTGCCCTGAGAAAGGATGAGGTGGTCACACGTGCCATGCTTGCATGGAGGTGTCTTAATTCTCGTGGAGGTGCAGGTCTCTTGCCACAAGCTGCCCCCCATCTTGGCTCTTGCTGTCCCCACTGGCTGTTGGCACAGAGAAGCCCTTGCTTTTTATGCCCACGCAACCTGCACGCTGGCAATCAGGCAGCTTGGAGCTCGGTAGGGAGAGGAAAAGTCCCTGCCAGCAGTCAGGAGGAGTTGGGTAACCTCATGTTCTGGTACATCCCTGTCTGCCCAAGGTCCACAGCCTCCTCATGGCAACCCACCTCTGCACCAGCTGTGGGTTTTAAGCATGTGCTTGGCAGTCCCACGGGAAGCCCAGCATCCCTGCAGGAGAAAATGCACAAAGGAGCATCGGAGGCTGCCCAGGGACAGAATATCCATACAGGCCCTGCTCACACGTGGTGTTTCTTGGCAGAAGAAGCAGCTCCTCTTTCACCTCTCCACCTCCCGTTATCTTTGCAGGGTCTGATTTATGCACAGCACCTCGGCAGGCAGGACCGAATGAGCGCTAATAGGATCAGATGGATGTCGAGCTGTCGAATACCGTAGGGCCTGATTCAATCAGCGTCTGCTTTCTTCCAGGCTCTTCCTTTCAGGATTTTAATAATGCCAGGGCTTGGCACCAGAAGATGAAGCCATTCGTGGCGGTAGCAGTGGATCTTATCGAGACTGCCACTGTGTCAGCTGGCCATAAACACAGTTTCCCCTCTGCCAGAGACAGTCCAGTGATGCCTGGCCCAAGCATCCCACACCATGAAGCGATCTCTGGGGCTGACCCAGAGGTGGAGGGAACACCCTCATCCCCTTCCCAGTGCTTTGCAAATTGGGTTTGAGCCCCAGCATGCCATTTGCAGTCCCTGCTCAGCAGCCCCTTTCCACCCAGACCACTTAGCCTATCTCCTGTTGCAGTTTGCTCTGGGAATTACAGTGATGTGCTCTGGGAATTATTATCACGAAGGGATGATGATGAAGAGTTTCTACATGGGCATGCAGTGAAGCATGTGCCTGACCATGCCACAGCACAGCAGCTCCTTGGAACCTGGGCACAAGCATTTCGTAGCTGTTGGGGATGCAGCCATGTCACATCGTGTCACATCATGTGGCCAAAGACTCCCCACCAGCACTGAGCTCACTCTGAAACCAAAGCAACTTTAAAATCACACTCCTCCCTTTCTGGAAGAGGGGCTGGTGGTTTCTCTGCTGCCAGAAGAGAGATGGATATTTGTAGCCTAAACAGGTTTTTTATTCTCTCCTTTTGGCAAAATCTCCCCTTCTGTCTCCTAAATATAAAACATTAAATGTTTAGGGTATCCTTTATTTTTCTCCCGCTTTTAAGTTTGTAATTCAAGCCAGATTAGCATGGTTTCCTCTTCTGTTTTATAGCCCCATCCTGGCCCCAAGCGAGCTCTCCTAATGCTCTCAGATGTTCCTCTAATGGCTTACCTAGGCTGGAACTGGATACCCTTTCCTAATGGATTGCTAATAGCCTGTTTCTGGTTTTACAGGCTCCTTCAGTTAACTCGCAACAGCAGCGATTGCTGCACTCACACATGTGATCTCCCTGCGAGCGCATCTGCACCCTCACCCCTGCACGCAGGCAGGTGGCCAGACACCATCCTGAGCATCTCTAGGGATCCCAGGGCAGGTCTTGCACCCAATTTGCTCCCCTTTCACGGCATTTTCTGGAGCAGAATCTCCTCTTTTCGCCATTTTTTTGGAGGGAGATCATGTGCGCTGAGCACTTGCCAGCTCGATGCACATTCCAGGAATGTGGCAGGGCTCAAGAAGGTATTTCTTATGCAGCGTCAGAGCTGGTGGCCAGACCGAGGGAGGATTTCCTACTGTAGGTTGCCAGCAATTTGCAGATGCCGTCGTGAAGTCTAATTGAACCCATTGGCCGCGCTGACAACATGAAATGTTAACGAACCGTGAGGCGGGCTGCACCTCAGATCTTGAGATTTGCAGTAAAAGGTCATGAGATATTTAAAGCTAATAATGTGGTTGGGTTCTCTCCTTCCTCTTCTGCATTGGAAGCATTAGGGCCATGTTTGCAAGCATTTGCAAAGGCTGGAAGCATCCTTCTCTGGAAGTGCAAGCAGAAGTGCTCCCACCATCACAGCATTTTAGAAGCTGGGGCAAAAAAAAAAACAAACCCACACAGACATCTGTGCCTGCTCTGATACGGGCAAATGATGGGGCTTTGGGGACAGGAATGGAAAGTTCGTGAGTATTGCCAAAGACTTTGTGTTGGGTTTGTTGGTTCAAGGATGGCATTGTCCTCTGGACTGACCTCCCTCACCCATATTGGAAGTGGCTGCCAGGGTGTGCCAGGCTCATCTCCCAGGGAAAAGCAAGATTTTTTGGTCAGAGAGGTGAATCTCATAGGCTGTGTCTGGAAATTCCTGCCTTGGAGCAGTCTGAAAAAGCCTGAAAGTTTGAGCTAATCTGTATATCCTGTCTGTGATGGGCAAGGAGAGGGATGGAGCAGGCTGAGGAGGAAGGCAGTTAGTGCCACTGCCTGCCACAGCAGTGTCCCCGCTGGCGTGGTGGCAATGTCACTTTGCAGCAGGAGTGCCTCTTTGTGCCCATTTGCATCCCCCTGTGCCTCTGCTGCTTTGCCTGCACTCCCCATCTTTGCAAGGGAACCTTGGCAGGGAGGTCACCCTGAGCAAGCTGGGTTACAACTTCACGCCTGGTAGCTTTTATTGCAGCATTTCTCTCCCTTCCCCTCCTGGCTGCAAAGTCAGTGATTAAAAAAGAAGGGGGAAAAAATCCAAAGAATTAATAGGTGGGAGAAAAATATTGAGGCTGTAATAGTGTCGCTCAAAGCTCAGCATGGGGCAGGCAGGGCTGGAGCAGAGAGAGTCTCAGAGGAGGGTCAGGGTGAGAAATGACCAGAAATCACCTTTTCTGGGACAGAGCAAGTTCAGTACCCTTGGCTGGCATTGTCAGGGTGCTCTCAGCCCCCTTGGAAAGTGCTGGTGACCTAAAAGTACTGAGAACCTGTCAGCTGTAAAGGTGCCACTGAGCCTCAGAACACTCACACGTGCATGTCCTCACCTGCATGCTCACACAGCTACAAGCAGGTAGAAGGGTGCTGCAAGCCTAACTTTCCCTGCCCACATGCAGACCACACCAGGCAAGTGTCTGTGCCCTGCCATGCCCAATGCATCAGTGTGGTGAAGGCATCTGCAGGCAGCATGTGGCAGTGCTGGCTGGGTTAGAGTTGTTGCTGAGTGCTCTCAGCATCCTTGATCCCATCTTCCCCACAAGCAAAAGTGACCTCTGACAGTTGTTACTTGGCAGGAGGGGGCCAGCATGTCTGGAGAAAGTTTCCTGTTATCATTGTGGTTACAGCCCCTGCTTTCAAAGATGGTCTTTATTTTCAGCCAGAAGGGATCCATTCAGCTGCATCTGGTGTGGCACAGCCCAGGCTGCAGAGGAGCCCTGCAACAGCAGGGCTGGGCTCTGTGCAGCACCACAGCAGCCTTTTCAGCAGGGGCTGTGTTATGATCTGATCAGTAAGGTTCCTAGAAATGCGCCTGCCTGAATTAAGGTGCAAACGAGACCATATGCCAGTGACAATAGTACAATAGCATGGGGTTTATTTGATGGTAAGTAAGAGAGGGAGGGAGGGAGAGAGAGAGAGAGAGAAACAGGAAATAGGTGGGGGGGGACAGAAGGAGAGAAACAGGGACAGAGTAAGGAAAATATCACCACTCTGTGGATCCCAGCGATGCTCTGTTGATCCTCTCCAGCTGGTCTTCGTGGTGGTGGAGGTCGCCCCAGAAAGCACAGAATCTGATGGGTCACTATAGGCTCAGGCCAGGTAGGAAATCCCAGGCACCTCCCTGGGGGAGTTTGCCATTGTCTCTTACAGCAGACTCGGGGTTTGTTGCATCCCGTGCAGTCCTGCAGTGCAAGGCCTCAGGAGTGACTCTGGGGAGCACTTTGGGGGTCTTTGATGGATTAAGGCACCGCCTCAGCTGCCTTTCAGGTGAATGTCCCATGGATGTGGCCTTCCCAGGCTTGGGGGTTCCATAGCCAGTCTGTCTAAGGGAGGATGGGTTCACTGCCCCTGAGCAGAGGTTACAACACACCGAAACTTCCTCCCCTCACCTTGGTTGGAGGGGGAAATCTGTGCAAACCTGCTCCCAGCAAATGGGTCTGTGGGCTACGGCCTCCCCCACCCCGAAGCAAGCCAGAGATGATTCTTAGCATGACTGCTGGGTTTGGCTCACATTCTTTCCAGGTGATTGAACAACGGGTTTTCCCTTTATCTAATCTCAGCAGTTTGACTTTCAGTCTAAAGTCCCAGTCAGGCATCTTCAGGGAGGTTTCTTTGGTTGTAGCTTCTTTATACAGTTTTTGTTAAAATGAGCAAAATTTTTATCAGTGTTTGAGGCATGACCTGTTTCAGTCTCTGACAGGGTGACAGCAGAGAGCACAGCTCAGACCCTGCTGGAGTGGGTCTTGCACTACCTGGCTGGCAGAGAATAAGAGGGGGTCATTTGCTTTTCCCAACCTTTAATTATTCCAGAGTCGAGGTAGAAAGTTTTGTCTGGGGTTGTACAAACTGATTCTTGTGGCTCTGCAGAAGGAGGAGGTATTTGGGGGTGCCTTTGTTAGTAATCAATGTCAGATCTATTTGCTCTCCAGGCATGGCTTTCAAAGGGAAAAAGGAAAACATTTTCTTTTCCACATGGTGACTTTTCTCAGGCTGTACTGGCCGTTTGCAGTGACCTTCCCGAACTTCTCTATGGTGGGGCAGTTTGCGTGGGGATTACTCCTGCTTTTTGGTTTATCCTGCTCCCCAAGACTTTGGTTTATCCTGCTCCCCAGATAGGTGGAAGCCCTGCTGGGATCCCCCTGCTTTCACAGGGACTGAAGGCACCTGAAACAGCAGCTGTTTGTGTAGCTGACTCCCTGCAAAGCTCATTGCAGCCAGTGGCAGGATCTGGCCCTTGCTGTGGGGAAAAGTGGCTGTGAAATCGAGCCCTCTGGGGTGTCCCATCCCTACCCCAGTTCCAATTTCCCTCATCATCCAGTATAACTCGAGTGGCATCCAGAGGAGGAGGCTGCAAGGTTGCCAGATGTTTGTCAGAGCCAGGTTTTGCTCTTAGAAGGGGTTTCTTTCCATGTGTGCTGTGGGTAGCAAAGGCTGTGTGAGCACATCAGCTTCACCTTACAATAGCTATGGAGGGTGCTCCTTCTGTTTTGGGGAAGGCGGACTCATCTAGGAAAGCAGGAGGTGTCAAGGAATGGAAAACAGAGCCACTCCTACCCCAGGGGAGCCAGCAAACACATTTTCACGTGGGATGCAGAAAAGGAGGCATCTGATTCCCCCTTCTCCCCCTCCACCTCCTTTCAACACACACCAGCCCCCAGCCCAGCTGCCAGGGCAGAGAAGGGTGGGGTTTTCTTCCCTGCTCCCCTGCCCTATCCCCTTCCAAAGGCCATCTGGGCTTCAGACCTGCCTGTGCATCACCCTGTTCACAAGTAAGTGCTGCCTGGTCACCCTGGACCAGGAGCAGAGCCCGGGTGGGGACAAAGCACAGTGACCTTTTTTACTGCCAGGGTGCTCTGGCAGGGTGGGCTGGGGGCCAGGGGAGCAGGTTGATGAGAGCTCAGAGGGGATAGTGGCTTCCTGAACTCCTGCAGTGCGAGGCAGGGACACCAGTCTGCAGGCAGGGACTGGAAGGAGGGCACACATGGGTGCTGGGGTGTGTATGGCTGCTGTGGATGTCCCCAGGCCTCCAGCATCTGTGCACGGGGGACCAGCATGGACAGGGGGAAAGACAGGCAGTCCTCCCCTCAGCCTGGCCTAAGTGTCTGTCTCTGTCCCATCAGTGTGGCACTGGCCCATGTGCTCATCCTGGTGCTTGGGACTGTGGGTGGGCACTCAGCACCTCCATAATCTTTCCAAGCAGGAATGTGGGGGAATGTGACTATGGCAGGGAATGGGATCCCAGCCCACACTGTCCTCAGCAAGCTGTCATCTGAATTACTGAGTTCAAGGGCTTTTTTTCATTTCTCTCTCCTCTCTCTCGCTTTTCTTTTTCATGCTTTCCTTTTTTTTTTTTTTTTGCAATGCTAATAGCTCTGCATTGCACTGGCTACTGATCCCTCATTAATCTGGGCAGCACTTCACAGCCAGTCAGAGTGACTTTTGGCAGGTGCACAAAGGCAGGCAGCGACACGCAAACCCCAACACCGGCCAAAAAAATTACCATGCACAGCCTTCCTCCAGCCTTTGTCTCTGTGTGGCGAGGACGTGGATTAAGGAATTTCTCCCTCTGCCTTTGATGCTGTGTGTCCATCCGTCCCCCCACAGCCTCCCCAGTGTGTCTTCCCCCAGTTCTGTCCCTCCCTGTCTTTGTCCAATTGGACCCAAGCCCTGTGTGCTTTCCCATTGGTTGTGGCACTTCTGTGTTGGGTCACAGGCACCCACCCAGTGGCTTTTTCCTACCATGACAAATGCTGGATGTCTCCCCGGCTGCCCAGCTCAGAAGTTCTGTATCCAGAGGTTGTATGTGTGGGGAGAGATGGATAACACCATCTTGTGCTTTCTCTTTTTATCTGCTGTATAAAGCAGAGCTTAGAGCAACATCCTCCCAGGTCCTACAAGAAAGCTCCTCCAGGTGCTCCAGTGTGGGTCCTGTGGGGACACTCCCCCAGCCCAGGCAAGGCACAGTTTGGACCCCATTGTGCCTGTGACACCCCACCTACAAACACTCATCTGCTGGTTGGTTGTGGGTAGGAAGAGGCAGGAATTGCTCCCAAGGGAAGGCTGGGAGGGCTCTTGGGATGGAGAAAATGCTCCTGATGGGAAAGCAGCCTGGCCTTAGTAGGGCTGACCAGCCTGCAGCCTGCTTGGTGCAGGTCCCAGGGAGGAGCCAGGGGGTTCAGAGGATGCTGGAAATCTTGGAGAGAGTCATACACCAGCTGGATAAGCCCAGCATTTTTCAGAGCCCTGTCCTCATTCTCCAATTCCAAGCCATACCCCAGCCAGCACAGAGCAAGTCAAGTCAACAGGGAGTTGGCAGCTCACTCCGTGAGGTTTCATTTTATTTAATTATCATTAGGAATTAATTTAACTTTATTTCCTTGGCATTGCCATCCACATTGGTGGATGCCACCAAAGAGCTCCTAAGGTCTGGGCGGCCTCACTGTGCCACTACACTGCAAGAAGGTGCCCTGCCAAGCAGACCAGATGATTCACAACCTGATGGGTCTCCTGCCTACCCACCCCGAGATGCCTGGGCTCCCAGTGGCTGTGGGGGAGACCACTCAGGCCTGCATTCAGATGTGCTCCAGATGTGGGGCTTTTGCAGGCTCGGGTCGGGTGGTAGAGCTGCTGAGAGTGCCGAGCCCAGGGGCTCTGATGTTCTGGGCAGAAGGCTGGATGCAGCCCTGGAAGTGGGAAAAGGGAAGGAAAGGCTCTCACTTGGAGCAAGAAAGCAAAAATGCCCCTCCTCCTTTTAGGAGTCCCCCAAAGTGACAGTAAAAGCCTGGAGGGGCTTGTTCTTTCTCTGGGTGGGTTCCTGCTTTTAAGGTACTCCTGCAAGCTGTGGGGTGATGGCACTGACCATCTGGTGTGCACACCATCCCTTGTGTGGGTACAGCCAGGGCAGCCTCATCCNAATCCCTTTCTGGAGCAAATTTTCCTGTTCTGTGGTGACTACACAACATCCAGCAGAAGTGCAGAAGCAGTCCCTGAGAGGACTATGGACCACCAAGGACTGCAAATACGCCCTGACTCTTTTCGGGAACTCTCCATTAGAAAACTCTGCGTGCTCCATAGTGTTGCATCAGATACGAAGAATTGCCTCCCTGAAAGGAATTTGGGTGGTCCTCTGCTAAGTGGAAGGTACATAACCTGACAAACTTTTTGTTTTGTGGGCCCCCACCCTCAACAGAGCAAAACTGCAACCATTATTTTGACCACAGGCATCAAAATTACAACAGTCAAATCTTGTCTTAATCCTTCCTTCCTTCCTTCCTTCCTTCCTTCCTTCCTTCCTTCCTCCCTTCCTCCCTTCCTCCCTTCCTTCCTCCCTCCCCCAGAAGTTTTGATCTTCCTCCTGTCACTGAGCTGTTGGTGCTCCCCAGGACAGTGTGATTCTGTGCCTGATCCTCTCCTGGGTCGCTGGGGAGATGTGAAGGACCCCACATGTGTAGCACCATGAAGCTGCCCCCACCCATGTTGTGATGCTTGTTCTGCTCCATCATGACCTGGGCACTGGTGCTCACAGATGGGTTGTGTCAGTCCGGCACCAACCCTCATCCTGCAGTATCTTTATTAGAAATGTGTCTGGGCAGGGTGCAGGGCAGACAAGGGGTGCCCTGTGTGCCCCCCATGCCACGCACAGCAGCACGGGGGGCTACTGAAGTGGGCACCATGTTGGTCCTCAGTCTCAGAGATGGGGTGGAAGGCAGTATCCTTCCTAGCTTCTGCCAGATACTCCTGCCCTGGTCCCCTCTGTACCCTCAGGACCATGAGGCCAAGTCTGGCTTCATCCCTGGGAGGTCACTTGGATGCTGAGCTGTCCCCCTCTGTCAGCCACATGTCTTTGCTTACCAGGGTCCATGCCATGGGGGTGCATTTCTGCTGAGCACCTGCACCCCTCTGTCCTGGAGCCAAGCTCCAAGTGGATCAGAGATCCCATGGAGGGTTAAATAGAGTTAAACCACTGCACTCTGCAGCAAAAAGTACACCAGGATCTCCTATGGCTCAGACAGCAGTGACAATGGGACAGAGGGAATGGTTTCTAGGAAAGACGTCTGGACACAACTTGATCCTTGTCCAAGAGCCCAGCTGGAGGGACGCAAGCCGAAACAACGGGATGCCAGCAGACATGGGAGCAGGCTGGCCAGAGGTGTTGCTGGTGGGGAAGCCTCCTCCCAGCACTGGCAGTGCTGCCCTGAAAGAAGCGCTGCACACCCCACCCACTGCCTGCAATATCCGACTCCCAGCTGCCCTAACGTGTCCGAGGGAGCCCGCAGACACTTCTGCTGGTTTCTGGTGACCCCTAGAGGAAGCTGCTCCACTCTGACGCCGTGAGTTTCGGAGTGGAACCAGGTGTCTAGAGTGTAGCTGCAGCTGGAGCATCTCCCTCCGCGTCCATCCCTGTCCTGGTCTCGCGCCTCTGCCCACGACGCCCCAGTATTTCCAAAGGTGCTGCAAAAGTCTTGTTATCGTCTTCTAGCTGAGCAAAATATACATCTAAATACCACATAAGTGGTTGTCTTACACCTCCTGGGGACTCCTCTGACCACCCTCCTGTCCCCACTGCTGCCCTCAGGTCGAGCTGTCAGATGGGACATCGCACACCATCACAGACGCCTATGCTGGCAAGGAGTACATCATCCAGGTGGCAGCCAAAGACAACGACATCGGCACGTGGAGTGACTGGAGTGTGGCTGTTCATGCCACTCCCTGGACAGAGGAGCCCAAGCATCTCACCACGGAGGCCCAGATCACGGGTAAGAGCCCCCTCCCAGCACAAACAGGCTTCATCCAGGAGGAGCCCAGGACTCTGGGCTGAGGAATCTCCTCTTTGGCTCCATGCAAGCTTTGTCCACAGCCAAGGATAGCCCCCAAACACCCGTGGAGCTGCAGTCCTTCACCTTGCACTTTGCCCTCACCTGTGGCCCTGTCAGCAGGTGCAACCATGGCCTGAAGAATGCTGACTCAGTCCACCTGGGTTCAGCATCCTTTTCACCAGGATACTTGGGGCAGAACAATGAGGCTGGCCATTGTATTACTGTTGTTTGTTATTGATTTTGTTGTTGTTGTGGTTGTTGTTCCCTGGAGTGCTGTGTCCCTCCAGCCCTCCCTCCCCTCTCCAGTCCTATCCCCTCCACACCTCTGACCCCTCACAATGGCTCAAAGGGATGCCAATTCAAAATAAAAGCCACCAAGTTAACAAGTCTCTGTTTCTAGGAAAGAGCTGGGACTGTGTCCAAATGGGTGTTATCAGCCTTCCATTTCCCAGAAGGGATGGAGAAGACCCTGCACTGGTTTCCTTGACTCTTAATGCAGAGAAACTCCCCTTTTCAAAACAGTTCCTGGTAGAGCACCTGGATGTTCAGGCAGCAGCAGGGATTTGCAGTCCCCCCTGGCATTCCCAGGTGGATACACCCCCACAAGGAGTGCAGGAACAGCAGCACTGTCAGCGCTGCTGTTTTGGTTTTGCTTCTATTCCCATCTGCATTATGCTAAATGCAGATGCCCCTTCCAATGTCACCTGCCTACTCCATGTGCAGGCACAGGTGTGTCCCTCACACACGTCCCTGTGCATGCAGCCTGCTGCAGCCAGGCAGGGCTGATGTGGGACACCCCAGTTCCAACACTGAGCCCCACTGTGACGCCTCAGTGGACTCCAAAAGATGCTGAGACAGAGACTCTCTGGTCCCCAGCAATCAGGATGTGGCCAAAGCTGCCCCAGCCCGACTGGTCATCCAAGCATTCCCTGCAATCCTGCAGGCATAGACAACCCACCTGGTTCAGTACAAAGCAGGACAAACCCTGTGAGCCAGCCCAGCAGATGCAGCCTGATGTGCCTGGCATGTTCTGTGGGCAAGGGTGCTCTCAGCTGAGCAGCAGTGGCTCATTGTGACTTCTTAGCTAAAATTCCCACAGGGTTTGTGCACAGAGTGGCTCAGCTGGTCAGGATGGGGATGAGAAGGATGCCCAGCTCTGCCTGATGGCACAAACATCTCCAAGCAGTAGATCCACAGTCACAGCCAGGAAAGTCTCATGGATCACACCATCCCTTGGATCATCCCAGTCCTCCACCTCAGCCCTACAAAAAGGGCAATCTGGGGCCGGATCCTATCCATGCCAGCAGGAGAGCAGGGCTTTTCCAGTTGATCCCTCTGGGATGAATCCCAGGGCATCCCAGCTCCCCTCACCACCCACTCGCCTTCCTTGCAGAGACAACAAGTGCTAGCACCTCCTCTTTCATGGCACCACCCACCACCAAGATCTGTGACAAGGGGGCCGTGGTGGGCAGCGGGGCCGTGGCAGTGTGTTGGACAGCTGGACTGGTCGTGGCTGCCTATAGTGTCCTCTTTATTTAGTGAGTATCTCCCAAACTGGAGGTATAAGGGGCAGGAGGTGGGTGCAGGGATGGGGCAGGGATATGGGGACCCTCAGGGCTCTAACATGGTTGGGAAGGGGATGTTCCAGCCAGACCAAGGGTGAAGGGCATTGAGAACAAGTCATTTGGGTTTTTCTTGCAGATTTTTGTAAATGCACCAAGTCTGACTGCTTTTCCAGATGGATATTCAGCTGGAGATCACAAAAATGGCTTTTCAAGCAAAGCTGGCAAAGTGGTCGGTCTTTGATGTCTTGTTCTCAGCAGCCCTCTCCCATCCTCTCTGCTGCTGTTTTTAAGAGGCAAAGAAACCACATGGAAATCTAAGGCCTTTGCTTAGTGATGAAAGAAAAATTGTCCAAGATCAAAAAATTCAGATTGCATCTCAAAAATGTCATTAATTTGGCTTAGAATGGAGCTGGCAGCCTGGAGAGCCACAAAATGCCCCTCTCTTCTACAGACCCGGGCTGCTGTCTCATGGCTGCATAATGCTCAAGGACAGGGAGGGATCCTGGAAGCAGCCACGTCTGCCACATTTGGGAGATAAAGGATATGCCGCCCACCCTTTGGTGCCCAAAGAGAAGCCCCTTGTGGGCACGGGGTTCTTTGCTCTCCTCTGACAGTCCTATCTCATGTGTGACATTAGTGATGGCATCAGGAGAGGCAGTGGCATGCAGGCAGGGGAGGGTGGGCAGGGCCCGGCCCTGGGAGGAGGAGATGGAAATGTTGTGTTTGGGTACCTGGGTGGAGTTCCCCTGTGGAAAAAAGGCCAAATTCTGCTCGGAGTGTCCCACCAGTGACTGGGCACAGCTGAGTTTGGAGCGAGACCGTGACCCTTGTGCTCCCTGCTCGCAGATCTCCATCTGTCCATCCACCACCGCCCAGCGCAGACGCCTCCCCACCG
>WEKY01004223.1:63521-172069 GCA_013390045.1 Picathartes gymnocephalus | reverse complement strand
CACACACACACACACACACGCACCAGGAGAGACTGTCTTCATTAAATGTTCATTTCATGATGACTGGCGGCTCTGGGTGTTATTTCCCTTCCATCTGGAGCGAGTGGTTTTGGCTGCCTGCTTCCGTGCCTGGTGCTGGCTGAGTTGGGGAGGACATGGGAACAGCATCGAGGGGGACACACATTCCCTGGAGCCTGCTCTGGCGTTTGAGAACAACGCACCATCTTCCCAGAGGGGAGGGAGACCCAAAAGCTGCTCTTCAGGATGTCCTGAGAAGGGGCAAGGGGGATGCCCAGCCTGGAAACCCCTAGTGAGGGAAAGGGGATGGTTGTCACCACCCCATATGATGCCCATGCTGTGATGGGGAGGTGCCACATCTCCCCGTTCACAGGCCCTGGAGGGTCCCATGTGTCCCCGGGCTCTGGCTGCACCCTGACATCTCTCAGGCAGGCAGAAGGATGGATACCTGCCTGTGCCCCACTGCAGCCTGGAGGTGGCATGTCGTCACAACTAATGCACTTCCCATGTCTGATGAATAATTTCATGTTAGGAAAATGTCACTGGCCCAGATGCTCTGAATTAAACTTCTGTCAGGGCAGGGCTCGCAGGGACCCACTGTGGGGGCAATGGATGCAGCAAAGCACTTTGTTGGAGTCTGTCCTTTCCCTATGTGCCTTGCTTGTGAGCACCACCTGGAGCAGGGATGCCATCAAGCAATGCCCAGGGGGAAAAGATCCATTTTTTAGAAAATTACCTGTCTGGTGCCCCAGTTAAGTCTCTACAGCAGGGAGGTGTGTGTGTGGCTGTCTGACTGGCTGGATACACACGTGCATGGGGTGGATGGGTGGAAGGACAAAAGGATGGAGGTGAAGGAGACACAGTCTTGGCTCTGCAAAGCCTGAAGGCAGCACCAAGTGGGTCACTTGCTCCCACCAGGCACTTGCTGTGATTTGAACCATGTTGGGGCTTTATTTAGGGAAGAGCTCGGTCAGATGCAGATCTGTCTCTGGCTTGGCCATGCCGGCGGCAGCACAGACTTGGTTCACTGGTTAATGTTCCATTACCAGACAACATGCCTCTGTCATTTATTAATGTTTCATTAGTGTTAAAAACATCTGGTAATTAATTATGCACTAATTATGGATTCACAGTGCTAAAAGCTGGGGTAATCTACCATAGCAGATGGCTCTTTGGGGCAGGGGGAAGGGACATCTCTTAGCAGAGATGAAAATGTCAGGCCCAGCCCTTGCCAGGGGGAGTCATCCCAGACAGACAGATTGCCTTCATCTCCTCCCAGGACTTCCATACCTGGTTCAGAGGCATGCTGTCTCAGGTTATTAGGCAGAAGAAACCTGTCCTTCTCAATCTGTTTCAGGGACCAAGGGAGTGGTGCTTCCACTGCTCAGGGCAGCTGTGTGAGAAGCCATCTGAGAGTAGTGGCTTTCACATAGAGCCCCAGGCACCATCCAGCACCTGGAGTTGGTACTCAGCTTTCCACTGGCTCCGGGATGCCATTTGTCAGCTCCTCTGTGGTGCCTGGCCACATTAAGCAGCAGTCCATAAAGCAAGGGGTGTCGTAAAAGCCCACTCATTAAGTGCCCCAGGAATATTATGTACAGATGTGCAGAGATGTTTCAAACTGGGGAAGGTCCCAGGGGAGCATCCCTGCCAAGCAGAAAATCCATCCACTTAGCAGTATAAATCCATACAGGAAGAAAGAGGGAATTACAATGCTCAGAGAGACCCGTGCATCACATAACATGAAATCCAATACATCACCCGGGTGCAATGGGTCCCTGCATCTTCCCAGCACATATGTGGCAGTAAATCCCACCTTAGGTGTTGTTTGGGGCTGTTGCTGATGTGAGAGCAGCCTTGCACGAAGCTCCCCAAGCTCTGCAAGAGGGATCAGAAGTGTGACTGGAAAGCAGGAGCCATTTCCTGGACTT
Source organism: Picathartes gymnocephalus (assembly GCA_013390045.1). Taxonomy (NCBI): domain Eukaryota; kingdom Metazoa; phylum Chordata; class Aves; order Passeriformes; family Picathartidae; genus Picathartes; species Picathartes gymnocephalus. Next base: position 170,120 of record WEKY01004223.1, on the reverse strand, counting down.
TCTCCTCCAGAGGAAGCAGAAACCTCCCATGCTTGAGCAAGGGGCTGAACAGTGGAATGGGACTGAATCACTGCACCTCCTGCATCCTTCCCTTAGGCAGGTGCTGGCAGAGATCTCATTCTCCCTGACATAATAGTCAGAAAATCTACCTGCTCCTGCACCAGCCTTCCAGGAGCCTGGATCTCCCAGAGGATAACAACCAGCTTATTTATCAGAAATTAGACTGACAGGAATGCATTGTGTAGCCTTTGATGAGGTGACGTGCTTTGGTGGATGAAGGAGGAGCAGTGGGTACTGTGTTGTGCGTTCCATCTCTGGCAGAGCATCAGTCTGGCACAGTCACAGGTGAGAATGGGGAATGAAAGCAGGCTCAGCTGTTGAGAAAGCACTCCCTTAGCTGCACTGCCAGACCCGAGCTGAGAGCTTGCTGGCCTGGGTGAAAATGCCAGGTAGGAACTTTTGAGCCAGTTGGCAGAGGAGAGCTGCTGCTTATTTGCACACGGGTAGACTTGGTCCTGCAGGGGCAGGTAGCCTCCTCCATCAAAACCAACAGCAGAAGTGTCAGGTGGAGGTTAAAGCAGCAGGAGCTGGTGGAAAGGCAGTCTCAGGGATGAAAGCATGAAGAACAGCATGTGTGAGAGATGAGACTGTAAACAGAGTCAGCTTGACTTGGAGAAGCCCAGATTCTCCCAGTCCTCCACCTGCAGTAGTGTCAAGTCCAGCAAATACAAAAGCCCAGCCCAAACCATGAGGTTTTGATTCAGAAAAAGCCTATGTCTCCTGTACACTGGATGCCTTTGGCAGATTATAGCCTTCCTCCCAGGGCTTTCTTCCCCAGTGGCAGGAGGCATAGCTCAGGCAACAAGGTCCCACCATGAGGAAAGTCTCTTCTCTGACATCTTTGGTGCAAGAATGAGCCCAGGAGCTTTGAGTTAATCAGCCACCACCACACAGAAAAGCAGATGGATCTGCAGATGCAGACCCTGGGGGTAAAAACAGCCTTGGGCACTCTGACGATGCTGTAGGGCAGAGGTTTGTAGCAACAAGAGGTGACAGATGGTCACAGCAGACCACAAATGACACTCTTGGACTGTCTTATTCCTTGGTGGCTCCAGACAAGGACTGATTCCCCTCCAGAAGAGACTGCCTGCTGTTTTGAAAAGCCTCCAAGCAGTGACACTCTTCTTCCTTGTGTCCATCCTTACTGGCTCAATGTCTGTCCTGGCATTGTATCCCTGGTCCCCAGATATCTCTGCCTGCAGCCTCAGGCCCTCCCTCCCCACTAGACCAGCTCTGAAACTTCCTCACTGCACAGATGGGCAGCTCCCTCCCCTGTTTTCCTATCTCCCATCACTGCCCCAGTGCTACAACCTCCCTGCCCACCTCCAATCTGACCCTGCCCCCTCCCTGCTCTGGCCAGGGTGACCCACACAGGTTATCTGCTCACACCATCCCAAACCTCCCTACTTGCAGACACAGCAGCCAAGCACAGCCCACCCAGCTCAACTGCAGCGTGGAGACCAGACCACACCAGGGTCCTCTAATAAGCAATTGACTCTTTTTTTCCTCCCTTTCAAGAAAAAGCCAAGCATTAATTTGGCTTCTGCCACTCTGTTTATCTAATAGCATCGCTGATTGATTGTCTTATTTATAACCCAGATCCGGTGTCTGGGCTGCTTGCGGAGACGGGGTGATTGATGGAAAGAAGACAGCCAGAAAGGGACTTAATGGAGCCATGTGGCTGAGCAGCGGAGAAGTGGCTTAGGCATGAAATGAAAAGTGTCTCCCACAAGTCTGGACTCCTCTCCTCCTTTCCTGCGTGGTTCCCAGGGAAGCTGCTAAGTGCTGGGAGAGAGCAGCATGCTCCCTACGCCCTGCCAAAAGCGATCAGGGACCATTTTCAGGTCTCCTCCAGCAGCCTGGCCAAGGGGACCCAGCCAACAGGGACTTGGGCTGCTTCCTGAGAAGGCGTCATACAGTCTCTGGGAAGGTTTCCCCCTTCCAGGATGGAAGGGATGTTTGAAAGGTATGAGACAGCCTGAACCCTGCCCAGCCACCAGCCTGCTGTCAGGATGGCTGTCCTGCCAGCTGGAAATCAGGTCCTTGCACAAACACATGGTGCAGAGAGAAGCCTTTCCCGAAGTGCCCTCCTGCAGGCTGGCGGCATCTTCCAGAGGTCTCAGTTTTGTCCAAAGCTGAACTGAGATATTTCTACATCCCTAGGGAGTTTCTCTGTTTCTCACACCCAGTGGTTACAAACTCCAGCAGAGTCCCTAGCTCACATGTGAATCACCCCAAGGAGACAATCGCTGCCATAAAGCACCAACAAACAGGGAAGGAGATGCAGTCCCAGGAGGTGACATGCCATCATTCAGGGTCATGCTGGGAATGTGTGACAGCCTGGTATGTCCCAAACCTCCAGCCTGCAAATTCACCCCAGAGCAGCCTGTCCCCAGCTGCAGGAACAAGTCGTGGTCAGGATATGGCTGACAATTCCAAGTCCTCAGGAAGGCATTTGGCTTTGATCTGAGCCAGAATTAAACCCTCATCGTGTCCATAAAGATCAGTTTGGGAAGAAAGAAACAACATACTGGTTCAGTCAAAATATTTCATCGCTGTTTAATGGTCTTATTTCATGTCTGATTGTAACAGATAATCTAATACTAGCCTCAAGCAAAGCCAAACACAGTTGTTTCATTATGAAGGACCCCATCAGCCAGCTTTGACGTGGCCAAACCCCACTCCTTTCCTTTTTTGTTTTTCTTCCTTTTTTTTTATCCCACATCTGAAATTTGAGGAAAACCAAAGCAACTTCATGAACACTGCTGTTTCAGTGGACTGAAAGGAAACATCCAGGAGACAGGTCTCCAGTACTGGACATATTGTTGGTCCCAACACCAGTGCTTGTCAAACACTATCCAATGCCTTATGAGAGAGTTTTATTGCTTCCAGGAGAAACCCCTCATTGCAAAGGCCCCCTGGACCAGCAGATATGGGCAGGTGATGAGCACTCCCTTTGGTTGGGGTGTCCCCAGTCATGGTGGTCCCTCTGTGGGTGATGCCACTGTCACCTCACCATGTGTCCAGGGCTGCGAGGAGAAGGGACCAGGACAGGGAAATCCTTGCAGGATGCTGGAAGATGGAGGGGCCCCTGAGCAGCGGGAGCGGAAATGGCCTTTGATGTGGAAGCTCTCCTTTCGCAAACACAATGAGTTGCCGAGAAGTTTTATAAACATGGCTATTGTTGCTCCATCCCTTTGGTGGGAACAGATGGTCCGAGTGCTCTGTGCGGCCCCCCTTCCCTCCCCTCACTCCCTATCCCCATTAATAAAGCCCCAGCAAGTCCAGCACCGCTAAGGTTTTCCCAAGGGGGATCAATAAATAAATGTAATAACAACAAAGGGGCCCATGCAGACGAGATTGGGTTACAAAAAGGCCTCGGCCCCCCCTCCTCCTTTCCGGGTGAGAGTCACTGCAGGCAGGCACTCTGGCCAGTTCGAGGAGAGGTTCCTCCATCCCCAGTATCTGTGGGAAGCGGGGACAGGATCTTCCCACTGAAAGAGCCAGGCACCACCCTGTAGTCATGGATGGCAGTGTGTGACCTTGGTGGTCACCATGGCAGCCTTGGCCATGGGACATTGATGGCGTATGGCTGCCAGATCCCCATCTTTGGAAGTCACCTGAGGTGGCTGTGGGAACAGGTTCAGACACTGACTCTGGGTGTGCAGCAGACAAGTGCCTTCTTCTAATGTTTCCTGGCCAAGAGGTTGCTCCAGGTCCTTTCTCAGCAGGCTCCCATCCAAGAGAGTGCACTCGGGAGCAGGCATCAAGGCTTCACCTGGGCTCACTTTTTGCCTTGCGCTTGCCCGACAAAAGACCAGGCATTTTTCTGGCCAGCTGGAAAGCACTGGTGACTCTGACCTACTCCTCAGTGGTGTGGTGAGGTTTAATACAGGTTAGCTGGGATTGAACGAGGGCAGAGCAATCTGCAGACAGGGTTTTCTTGTGGAAACCCCCAGCATACACCAAATGCTGCCCATGAGACTGCAGGGCAGGAGAGCAGCTTCTCCAGGAGCATCAGTGGGGTTTGAAACTGGACACAGCATCTCACCAGACTCTGGATGTTGGTGCAGTCACATTAGAGGCACTCCCTCAAGTGGCCTCACCATTGGGGAAGGAGGAGACCAGCCCCACAAAGCTTTCCAGGAACTCATCTACTGAGGAAGGGCCCAAGGCTGGAGTAACCCCATGGGCAAGGCCCAGAGAGGACTCTGGTGATGTGCAGGGGGGACTGAGTAGAGGGTTTGATCCAAGAGCTGACACTCAGCCCTGCCAACACATCCCGGTTAGCTGCCATTGCCCAACCTCCTCCCCAGCTGGTCCCTGCCGCTCGGAGGTGATGGGATGCTGGGTTTATCTGTGCAGGACTCCTGCAGCTGGGGGTCTGTGGGATGAAACGTGTTTCACACACGCACATGCATGCACTGCTGCCTCCCCTCTGAGCCGCCTTGGGAGTCCCTGCCTCCCCTCGACCCCTTGCTCATAAAAAAATTAAAACTCTCTATATCATCTCTCACAAACGTGGATTTGAGGCCTCGTCAGTCACCAGACACGTCCCACAATCTGCACTGGCTCCAGACAGCTGGAGGGGTTTTCTGGAGGACCAGAATGACTTCATGCCGCCTCCCACGTTCCGGGGGTTACCCAGAGTGCTTGGTGTGGGGAGGGGAGCTGGGGGCCATGAACACACAGCCCCACCCTCACCCTGCTGCCACCATGCCATGCTCTGGACCCAACAGGGTGGGTGCTGGCCTGCGGAACAACCTCAGGCACTGACAGAAAAACTCCCCCGGGGTGCAGAGGCTCTCCCTGTGGGCGCGAGCAAGGCAGCTGGCCCGGGCTCCGGTGCCGGAGAGGTTTATGAGGGCTGACCCCTTGCACCGAGCGCCTGGGGCAGGATAAATCCCACTCCGCCTAGGAGTGCAGGTGCATGAGGTTGCTGGGGAGGGGAAGGGACTGCAGATGCATGGGGGATCCGGCAAGGGGGAGCTGGGGCCGGCCTCAGGCTGTGTGCTGCTTTGGGTCCATCCCAGCACTGGGAACCGTCCCCTTGCCTGCTCTGGCCCCTGCTGCATTGCTCTGGGGGTGTTCTTGGTAGGGCTGCCTGCACACAGCCTGCCATGGCAAAGCTCAGGGGTGCAGGAAGACTTGCACCATGCCAGTAGATGTGCTGCAGGATGTCCAGAGGAGACTTGTGGCATTGTGGGGTACTCACAGCATCCCCTGTGTACCCCAGGTGTTTGGAACATGGATCCATAGCTTGGTGCCTCATATCCATCCCTGGTTTAAATCCTATCCAGGACTTTCTATCTGCTGTAATGGAGGAAATAGAAGAGCACCTTGTCCCTATTAGGCCTGATGTCTCAGCCATGGTGGCATGAAAGATGATATGCCAAATGCCTCAAGAGAGGATACTGGTGATGTCCCCAGCCATGGGGCTCCTGACCTCCCTACAACACTGGGAGATGCTTGAGGCCTACACTGAAAAAGGTACCTAGGATCAACACACCCTTCAGTTCTACAAGCACCACCCTGGGCAGTGGGTCCTGCCGGGCCTGGGTCATAGGGAACATCACGTGCAGGGCTGACAGTGAGCTCTGCAAGAGAAAAAGGGATTTCAGCTCATAGCCCACCTCCCCCATTTCATGTAGCACTGATCTGAATCCTTGCCTTAGGAGCCAAGCAGGGGGTTGGGAACCTTTCTCTGAGTGAATTATAATCATCTTTTGGAAAAAAAAATATAACACAAAGCAGGTGGCTGAGCTTGAAGGTGGATAAATGCCCATCACAGAGCACCTGACCTAAGCCAAGCACAAGCTTAACTTTGGACTCTTTGAAGTCAGCACATCCTCATGCTCTCCATCGGTTTGGGGCTTAAACCCTCCGTGCGTGCCTTTTACCAATGCTTGGGTAATTTATAGACATGTGAGGCTATTCAGAAAACTTTTATGTGAACCTCTTGCATCAACCCAGCCCAGCTGGTCGGGTCATGTTTGCTTCTCATCAATAGCTCAGTAGAAGCACTGTACTATATGAATCAGCCCCAAGAGTAAATGCTAAGAGTTGGTATCCCAATCACAGGCCACAGCTTTCAGGCATGCCATCTCCTGCTGCATGGCTACCTCACCCTACCTGACAGGCAGCCCATTCACTAACGGATGTGCGCACCCTTTAATTACAGCACAGTGAATCCTCTTAGTGCTGTTTCGTTAGATATCTTGTCTATTCAAGGAGCTCGAGCAGTACCCATTCAGTTCAGCAGCCCAAGTCTCTGGATTTTCAGGCTCTTAATATTCACTCTGATCTTTTCATAAGTTATTCATGGAGAGTGGGAAATGCCTTACAAGAGAACTCACTCCAAACTGCGAGTGCTTCTGAGGCAGCTCGCAATCTGCTTGCACAGGGAAAGGAGGGGAAAGTAATGAATAAATGATAGTTTACAAATTATTTACTTGTCTCCACTAATTTCCACACTGTTTACCTGGCAGCATGCTGAAGTCAGGAACAGTTAGAGAAGGCTTCACCCTGGTGTACCAGCAGATGGAAGTTGAGCAGCATGGGGGGGAAGGAAGGCACTGCAGGAGAAGAGCAAGGAGCCAGCTTTGGCTGCCAAAATTGGCTATTGAGTGTAGTCTTGCTTGGTCCTCACATTCCAGAAGAAATTGTTGTGCAGAGCTGTATTTCTGTCATAACTTACTAGGATGCATGGAATTAAGTCCAGGACCATCCAGGCTGATAAGAGTTGTAAAGTCCGTAAGAGCACTACACTCTACAGAAGACCACCAGGCCTTACTAGGAGTTCACTGTCTGTTCCCAGAGAGCCAGGACTTTGTGGGGAAAACCAGGAAAAGGTCCTTGCTGTGAACTGTGCAGCAGAGTAAGACCTGGCAGGAAGGCTGAGCTGTTTTGGTATCAACAGTGTAAGGTCTGTGAATGTGGGAATGATGATGCTTACAGCCCATGGCATGTTGCCCCAAAATGCAAATGGCAACTCTGCCTTGGGGCAAAATCACTCCAGCAGATCATGGCTACCTAAGGCAGGCAGCAGAATGAGCCTGTCCTCCTACTTAAAGCCATTTTAGGCTTCTCAGTCCCATTTCAAGCTAATTTTCCCCAGTAAACCAGAGACAGAAAATCACAGTGAGGAGGGATGGGCATTAGCAAAATTAATGTGTGTGTAGGTGTCATTCAGGGAAGGAAAGGGCAATCTATTTCAGGAGAGCAGGACAACCTGGCACCTGGTCAGTCTCAGCTGGGTTGATGTGTTTTCCAGACTTCCCCATGCTTCATTCCCCTCCTGCTGCTCAAGCGTTTGTGAATTCCCTTTGGCTGTGCATCCAGATCCTGTATCCTTCCACACTAGGTGCTGGAGCATCCTGGGAAACACAGGTATGGAAGGAGGCACAAGATGCTTCCAGGGTGGAGGGGGAAATGCCTCCTGAACTGGCACTGCCACCAACTGTTGGCAGCGCTCAGGTGGGGGCTCAGGGCATCTGCAGTTGCTCAGCGTGTGATGAACCCACCCTGCAGGACAGCAACCCACAGGAGACACAGTGATGCTGTGCATGAGAGACTGATGAGGTGCACAGAAAGGACAGGTGGAAGTCAAATTACCCAGCTACAGACTGCTTTCATTAGTCAACATGAAAAAAGATGTACAAGATGAGACAGACTCATGTCTGCAAGACCCAGGCAGCCTGTCACCTGTGCTCACAGCTGCCTGTGCCTTGACCATACCCTGAGGACAGACAGCAGTGTCCAAGCCCTCAGGCTGCAGGAGACTGAGCAGGGCTGCAGGTACACCAGGGATGGAGGGGGATTTGGGATGTTCTCGCCTGTAGTATGGAGAGAGAAAGCTGTCTGCAGACTGAGGGACACCTTTGGGACCTTGTCTCCTCAGCTTCCTCCCTGGTCTCAGCTACCCCTCACTTCATCCCACCACCCCTCAAACTCTTCCATGCCCCAACCTGCTTGGCACTGACCTTGCTCCCTGCAGCCTTCCAGCTCATCACTCCCTGCAAGCAGTCTGTAAATCATCCTTGTACACATATCTCCCTTGGCCTTGGGGAGAGGGAATTTATCCCATTAGCTCAGCTGTCAGAGACCTCCAGGTGCCAGGAGTGATCAGCATGCTCTTAATTCATTGCAAAGGGTGCAGGGCTCTGGTGAAGGCTCCTATGCCTGCTTTCCTGCCAAACCTTTGGTGCATGCCTGCACCCAGGCCATGGAAATTTTCTAGGAAAATTGCCCAGCATGACTTAATTGCTGTGGTCCTGAATGAGGGCTCATGAACCTGGTCAGGAAGCAGCGAGGCAGGAGGGGACTGCAGGCAGGACATGCACCTTGGGAGACCCAGGCATGCTCCAAGTGGTGAGTATCTACATGGTGGAGACTCTCCCAGCTCCCTGGAGGGTCCTGAAGCATCCAGACCAACAAACAGCAGGCAGATGATTCAGGATTGCCCTAAGCCTTGCTAGTCCCTTGTCAAGTCCATCACAGAAGCATGAGCAACACATCCAGATGCAAACATCTGGGTGTGCAGTCTCTCTTGTTATTGAGGAAATGGTGTGGCTGAAGAGGCAGGAGGGAGAAACATGTGGAAATGCCTGTAGGTCCCTTGCCCAGAGCATGGATCCAGCAGGGATGGGCTCACATCTGGGTGAGCTGACCAGGAGCTGGCAGCAGTTCACTCACTCACACCAGTCTGCTGATCTCTCTCCAAAGCCCCCCCAGAGCCTGTGGTGTGAGATGAACACTGAGCAAATACCCCTGTTTTCCTACCACAATTACCCTCTTTAACTTTTCAACTTATCACCTGCACAGAGGTTTATAAAATTTTAAAGCTAATGGCATCTCCAGTAATGATACTGCAGATGTACAAGCTGCATCCTGGGATGAATAAATTATAGGAGGCTGAGTAAATTGCAATGGGAAGGACAGCAGCTGCAGGATGGAAACAGATGGCTTCACCGTGTGCCACAGCTTGGTCTCAGTGCAGGGTGTGATCCCAGGGCTGGCCCTTTTGTGGTGGCCCTGTAGAACACCTGGGCACACCTGAGGCTGCAGATCCCTGGGGTATCAGCAAATGCTGCAGCCAACATGGGGGTCTGTGCAGCCGGTTGAGTGCTGCTGTGGGACTGGGGCTACAGTGGCAGTCTGTGGGCCAGTAGTAGGAGAGTAGGAGACTCTCTGCTGCTCACTGGGTTTTCATGCAGGAGGAGCTCACAGCCTCCAGGAGCTGACAGGACACTTGGCAGCTTTCTTGAGGGGAGGTGGCTTGTGGTTTCATTTACTGCTACATTTCTCCCAGCAAAGCCTTTTCTGCCTCTCTCCACCCCTGCACATTCACACAGACAGTTTGCAGAGCAGTGTGGCTCATCCTACTCTTCTGCCCTATGGCACGAGGCACCCAGACGTATGACGAGGATGCATGTGGGGTTGTGCATCAGGTACATGTTTGTGTCCTGTTGGTGCGGCCAAAGGGACCACCACAGATCAGTACTTGGGCTCCTTCACACTGAGGGGCAGCACAGCCCCAGCTGAAGTCCAGCAGTGCCACATTTCCTGAGCTGTGGTTCCAGCACAGCTGGCAGCACACTTGTCAGATTCAGCAGGGTGACAAGACAGGGCTGTCTCTCTCCCAGACAAAGGACAGGTTAACAGAGCAGCTGTGATTCCCAGCTCAAATCAAGTTGCATATACCCTGGCTGCTTCAGTGTTCGCCTTCCCCTGTGCCCTGGTACACATCCCAAACTCATCCTGAGACAGGTAACTCCTGTCAGGGCGTGTTCAGGGCTCCTCAAAAGCTGCTGTAATCCTGGCCTCAGATATTAACAAGCCTGGGCTGACCATCAGTACAGGACTGGGTTCTCAGCCATGTGTCTGCTGTCCCCTCTGATTTGTTGCTGGAAAAGCTCACCCCCAGTGACATTGAAGGGATGCAAAGTAAGACACAGGTGGCAGAGGAGCTGGGGACATACTGGGAGGCAGTCCCTAAGTCACTCTGTTCCCTGCTTCTCCTTGTGATAAGAGGTTCCTCTGGCCCAATGCATACACTGTGGAGCCTACCTCTCTCATGGGGACCCCAGTGAGGCTGATTAAAGGTGTGGGCTTTGCTCTCAGAACTGTCAATGCCACCAGAGGTTCTCTAACAGAAATACAGATCTTCAGTATTCAACCAGCCAGCATGGCTCCATCTCTCTCTGAGAGATCCACTGTTCATGGAAGCCCACACCCTACACTCATGGGGTCCAACCAACCTCACCCCTGCTGCATGGTGGCTGCACCACAATACTCCACCCCACTCCTCACAGGTGTCCCTGGTCCAGGTTGGAAGTGTGCAGGAACAATTCACCCTTCTCTGGTCCTGATGCAGGAGTGGCAGGAGCACCAGGGGATCACACTGCCATCCTGAGAGGCCTCGACAGGCTGGAGATAGGGGCCAACAGGAACTTTGAGGTGTTCAGCAAGGGGAAGTGCAAAGTCCTACACCGATGGATGCTGGGGGCCACTCAGATGGAAAGAGCAGGAGATCCTGGTGGACACCAAGCTGAATGTTGGCCAGCAGTGTGCTCTTGCTGAAAAAGACTTTTCCTGAGTTGCATTACAGAAAGTGCTGGCATGAGGTCAAGGGAGAATACCCCTGTGCTCTACACAGCAGTGGTGAGAGCACAGCTGGAATCCTGTATCCAGTTCTGGAATCCCAGCAGAAAGGAGATACAGACATACTGGAGAGTCCAACAGAAGGCCCCAAGATGATGAAGGGATTGCATCATCTCTCCTATGACGAAAAGATGGGAGAGACTTGTCCAGTGACAGGACAAGAGGCAACAGGCACAAACTGGAACATAGGACACACTCTTTTATTGTCCAAGTGACCAGCCAGAGGAGAAGATTGACTAAGGAGACTGTGGATTACCACCTTTGGACATACTCAAAGGCCTCCTGGATGTGGGTCTTGCCAACTGGCTCTAGGGGGCCCTGCTTAAACAAAGTTTAGCTCTGGAGGTCTCTGCCACTGTGTCACTCCGTGAACAACTTTGCAGACATTACAATTTTTGCATTGCATTACAAATTTTACATGCATTACAACTTTTGCACTGATTTTTTTTTGTGTGCCTGCAGGTTGGGGGCTGACAGGGCTACTCAGTTACCCAGCCAGGAGAAGTTGGGCACTTCTGGAGATACAGCCAAGCCTTAGCAGAAGGGGAAATACTTTCTCAAAGCCTGTTTACATCCATGGGCTAAATGAGCCCAGCAAGAGCAGCACCTGGCACCAGCACTGGTGGGGCTCAGTCCTTTGTCAGCAACCCCAAATTCCACCTAAGATCAGGATCCTCAGAGCATCCCCAGAGCAGAGCATCCCTTTTCTCTTTGATGGAGAAAGTTTTACTGCACTGGGTAACACTGCCTAGCTCCACTTTCTTTCACGGATTCATTGCCTCGTTCCAGAGCTATTGAGCAGGCGAATGTGTCCAAAAGCAGATGGATCCGCTAAGCGGTTCTTTCTTGCACATTATCTCATACAGTTTGGGTGCAATAAAACTTCCAGGCAGAACAAATCTTCAAGCTTGTGCCGTGCCTTATTTTTAGCTGCAAAGTACGTCTGTTTTAGTGCTCCTAATCCCTGGCTTGGTAGTAATTTATGGAGCAAGCTCTTGGCTCGCTTGGGCCAGAAGATTTGTAGTAAAACTTTTATAAGTTGCAGAGATAAATCCCATGGACTCTTGCAGTCTCGAGGGACTCTCCTCCAGAAGTGTGTTTTGCTGAACACTCCCTCAGCTTGGGAGTATGTTCAGGAGAGAAAGCATCAGATGGCTGAGAATAAACTATCCTGGGTGTCATCATGATCTGCAAATCACCTGGACGGGGAAATCAGAAGAACCCATGGATTCCCCAGTCTCAGACACTCAGCCAGAATTTTGAGAGAACCTGCCCAGCAGGAGCTCTTTGCCCCATGATTAGGTCCTCTGAATAGTGGCTGGCAAACCATAGGGATGAGCAAGATTGTCAGACAATGCCAGGTAGTGAGATGCCTGAGAGAAGACTGGAGGCTCTGGTTTTAATGGGGTAATTGGGGTGATTAACCACTTGTAAGTATATCACCTTGGAGCTTTTAACATGGACAAGGCTGTGGCTTAAGGACAGGGGCAGTAGCAAATATCTATTTCTCCACTGCCTTGCACTCCCTCAGGAGAGGGATTTGCAGCATGGAGCACTACTTTATGCTTCAGTGGAGCAAGGGGTTGAAAAAAATCAAGGAGCAGAGAAGGGGAAGGGGATCGAGACATGGGACCCCAGAGCAGCCCCTTCCAGATCCCAGTGGAAACGTGGGCCCATAGTTGTGCTCCCAGTTCACCCATCCAAAGGCTATGTGTAGCACCAGACCTCGTTTTCTAGAAGACCAGATGTTTTCTGGAGCTGGCAGCTCCCAGAGACGCCCTGTGCCCTGTCCCTGAGCCTCATCCCTGAGCCCAACAGCTGGGGCAGGAGGTGCTGTGTAATGACCATGGCACATTGCAGCGGGGAGAACAATGATTCACCATCTGCACACTGTGCTGAGAAGGGCTGCTATTTGCTTTGCAGAGGTTTTTACATTCATGCAGACCCATATCCTCAAACACTTCATATTCCCAAGAGCACTTTTTCTGAAGAGAGGGAATATTTCCAGAAACCATAGAGGAAGGAAGGTCAAATCCAGAGATTAGTTGCTGCAATTCCACACAACTTTATAACCCAAGCAGGTACCAAGGTTAGCTGTGGCTGATGGGTAGATGATCTCGTGGTGCGCTGGCTCCTCCAAAAATGGAACAAGCTTCTCTGTATTTGGCATAAGCACGGAATCATAGAAAGGTTTGGACTGCAAAGGACTGTAAAGATCACCTTGTTTCAATCCCACTACCATGGGCAGGGATATCTTCCACTAGAGCAGGTTACTCAAAGCCCTGTCCTGGCCTTGAACACTTTTAGGGGTGGAGCATCCACAACTTATCTGGGCTCTTGAATAGGACAACCCTCTGGTGCTGTTGCCTGCTGTTATAGTGGGAGGAATGGGTCTTTCTCAAAAGTTTCCCAGTAACTGAGTTAGGGATAAAGTCATCCAGTGCCCAAATGTAGTGCCTTTTTTTGGTGTTTTTGGCAAATGTGGAGAGCAGAGTCAGTCTTATCACAACCAGTTGGGACCTGATCAGTCTGGGCTGAGCAGGGGGATGGCTCTGAGAGGTATCCTCACACAGTCCTGGCTCTCCTTCCAGAAATACAGTTATTCCAGTTCCAGTGTCCACCAGGGATCTTTTCCTAGGAGAAAAGTCCTCCAGACACTGTCTGGAGCTCAGAAATATTGGAAAACCCCCTGTGCTTTCCTGTCTATAATGAAGAGTGTCTGCAATGAGAAATACCTGCCAGATTATCAGTAGAATCCTGCAGAAACTCTTACCTTCTCACCCTCCTGACTGTTGCTGGTCCCAAAAGCCTGTTGCTCACTCTGCAGCTCACAACCCACATGTCTTCTGCCCTGTCACCCTCCCCAGACCCAGCCTCTCTCCCCATCCCTTGTAGCAGCAAAGCTAGTCTGTCACACTGGAGAGGCTTCAGTCATCCTGGGCATCCTCTCCTCCCTCCACAGGGCTGGGAACACTGAGCTGAGCAGATCCCCCTCCCAGCACCCACAAGGCTTTTGCCAGCATGAAACTGGCAAAAACTTCCAGTTCCTGTCCCCACTGTCATGCAGAGATGTGGTCTCTTGGTGCACAGGGCAAATTCTGAGTGATCAGGGCTCCCCATGCAGCTCCCAAAAAGCTGACTTTGTTTTCTCAGGTATTTTCCCATTTTCAACCTGTTTTCCACAGTGAATGAGCAGGATTCACACAGCCTGAGGCAAATGACATACACCTGGAACAATGTGAGCCTGGCTAGGATGGTCACTGCATCTCATCCACCACAGGGAAAGGAGATAAAATATTTCCTGAGCCAGCAGCAGGAATTGCAGCAGCTCCACTCAATCTGAGCAAGCCCTGACCTGCTGAGGGTGGGGAGCACGGGGCAAGGTCCGAAAGAACCCGTGCAGAGAATTGTTGGCAAGCAGGTGTGCAGGCTCAGGTCTGCTCCTGGTGCTGCTGCTGCTGCTCCTGTTCTTGCTCCTGTTCCTCCACCTGTTCCCACTTCTGTTCGTGCTGCTGCTCCTGCTCTCGGCGGTCTGTGCTGCCCTCGCACGGCTGTTCTGGGAGCGCTGCAAGGATCTTCCAAATCGAGCGAATGCACCCACAGACCCAGGCTGCTCCTGCCACTCCAAGTGGCACCCTCTGCTCAACAGGTGTCATTTCTCACGGGGAGCAGGTATGAATCCAGTGACATACAGGAATACATCAAATTTTCCTGGTGTCTCACATAAATCTCCAGCCCTCAGCATCTCCCCATGGCGCAGGGGTGGCTGTTGCTCCCTTTCTTTTATGGATCTGTTCTCCCTTCAGACTTGTCCTTGCTCAAGGGATGCTTGCTGTTAAATATTAAAGTCCTCTTTTTGCCTGGTGCCTCTAACCTCAAGGCCCATCTTCTCATGACCCTGTGCCATAGAGGCAGATGTCCTTCATTGTTACGCTCCTTCTCTCCCAGGTGTCCCACTCTGCTTGGAGCCAGATGGAGCAGCAACAGCAGCTTGAAACAAAATGGTCAAACTGGATGCTTTTCCCTTTTTCAAGATTAGAAAGCTGTTGCCTGAAGGAACTACTTAGAGGATATACCAACAAAATTCAAAACTCTGCAGAAGTTTTGAATGAAGATGGGCTGTGGCTTGGCCCCTCTCGGGAAATCTGTCTCACAGACATCCTCTGTGCTGCCTGTCCCTGAACCCAAGCATGTCTCTGTTCTGCCTGGGACAAGAATTACACCTGATGCAGTCCACACAGCACCACTGTCCTTTTGACCATAGTTTTCATTATTTTTCACTTCCAAAACGTTGGCTTTTCAGAGGTTTTTTTGGGGTTTTTTGCTCAGAATAAAAAACTCCTAACAGCTGTCCCCAAAGCTCTGACTGTTTCAGGGTTCCACTGCACCCCTGAGCATTACTGGGCCACTGAGCACCAGGGAACCAGGGGACCTGGAGCATGAAGGAGACATGCACCTGTCACCTTCTGCAGAACAAGCCGCTACCACACCACTGCTTAAAGGGAGCTTGGCTTATAAAAAGAGGGAATTTTCACAAAGGCAGGTAGTAATAGGATAAAGGAGAATGATTTTAAAATAAAAGAGAGATTTATATTAGATGTTACAAAGAAACTTTTTTTGCTGTGAGGGTGGTGAGGCACTGGCACAGGTTGCCCAGAGAATTTGTGAATGTCCTGCCCCTGAAAGTGTTCAAGGCCAGGTTGGATAAGCTTTGACCCCCTGGCCTAGTGAAAGGTGACCTTGCTCAGGGCAGGGGGGATTGCAATAAGGTCATCTTTAAAGTCTCTTTCACCCCAAACCGATCTGTGATTGCCTTGCGTTAGGTACCCCAGCACTCTTTGTCATCAAGTGTAAGGAACAGCGTTTGGCCATTTGAAGCCTGATGCTGTCCTCGCCCCCGCCGTGACTTTCTCAGCAGTAAAAGTGGGGTCACACAACGGCCAGGCAAGCTCCAGTTTGACGGGTCGGAGCAGCTGGGTACTAATGGTCCTGTGGAGCGGGTAAAGGGGACGGAGGGCTGAGAGCCGCGGGTCTGCAGCAGTCCGGGAGCCCATCGGAGGCGGATGCTGCCCGGGCAGTGAAGCTCAGCCCTGTTCTGCAGCCGGGAGAGGGCAGCCGCAGCCCGAGCAGCTCGGCCGGGAAGAATGCCTGCATCCCGAGCCTCGCCCCGGACTGCTCCTCTCCCCCCGCAGCCGCCCAGCCCCAGCTGAGCACGCCGTGGTCCAGCCTGATCCCGCCGGGATGTGCACACACCAGCCCCATGCCCGTCCCCGAGGCAAACCTCCTCCTGCTGTAAAACTGCTACGTGATGGAGCCGGGGATCCAACAGGGCAGAGGGTTTTTACCACCAGGCTCTCAGTCTGCCCATTTTATCCCTATTTCCTAACTCCGTTCCACGCTACAGCAACACCCATGTTCCAAAGATGTGGATCTGGGCTTGTGGAGGTAGGAACAATGGCACTTTTCATATGAGCATAAAGACTTTTCCCATCCCATGTGAGCCACAAACCAGAGCAGCCTCCAGGAGCAGGTGCTTAAAGAGAGACCTCATCCTGCCCTGATTCACAGATGTCAGCAGCTACCAGGAATGGCTGCATCAGCAGGAACAGCAGCATCTCATCTCTGCTGAGATTTGCTGGAGAGATGAATGAGTTATTGTGTGATGAGACTGAGCAGCAGGAACTTGACTGGTGTATCCCTGGGTCTGAACAACCAAAAGACAGCCTGCAGACAGTCACTAATGGCTTTGGGAAGCAGCTGAGCCTTGCCCATGGGCAGGGTCTCTTTGCACAGTGCCCAGGAGTTGGCTCCAAGAGCAGCATCCAGATGCTGAGGGCTGGCACCAGGGAGATGATGTCCAGAGCCAGCAGAGAAATCCACCCTCCAGAACATTCCCATTTTCCCTTTGTAAAAAATTCTCATGTTCCATGTCTCTGGGTTGGTTTTGGTTGGTTAGTTGGGTTTTGCTTGCTATCTCACCCTATAAATTTAATGCCTTCAGAAAGCCAGACTCAAATAGTGCCATGGTCCTTGAGTGAGTGTCTGCCTGGACTTTATCTTGGTGAAAAACATGGAAACTTAGGATGCCTAAATATCACAAAACTAATATCAAGCTTTAAAAATCCTCCTTAAAAGGCAGATCTCTCTCTGCCCTTCATAGATTTAACTCTCTGTGACTCAAAACACTGTGATTTCAGACCAAGTGTTTAGTCCTGCTTGGTAGGCTCCAGCACCCGGCTGTCTGTTCTGGGAGGAGGGGCTGCCAACTTGCACATGGTTTCAGGAGCTGGCTCACTTTCCCCTGTTTATCAACTCACTAGCACTTTTTCCCTTTAATAGCAATGCAATCCAGCAAGCCATGTGACCCTGTGGGGACCAGGAGCCCTCTCTGAGGGCCAGGAGGTTTTGTTTCATGTCCCCAGGTTGCTGGCTGGTGGTTTTGGACTGCGCTCCCTAAACGCCAGCCCAGCCCTTGCTGCTGCCAGTCAGGTCCTGGCAGGAGGGCAGTCCCTATAAATAGCCATGTGTATAAGTCGCCTCTCTCTTCTTCCCTCTTCAGCTGCGAGCTCACCCATGTCTCTCAGCATGCAGTGCTTCACATGGTGCCTTCCCAGGTGCTTGCAGTGCACAGTGGTGGGAGCAGCTGGGATGGCTCAAGTCCCCGCACAGCTGTCCCCAGCCCCACATGGAGGACATGTCCTCAGTAGCCTCCCCTTAAACTCCACCCTTAAAGCAACCAGAGTCACCACCGTGGTGTCCTCTCTAGGGCGAGGACCTGCCGTGGCAGCAGGGATGGACACAGGCAAGAAAAAACTGGGGCCCAAAGCATGAGCGCAGGCTCTGCACATTGCAGTGGTAGCCAGACTGTGCTCCCCACACCTCCTTTTGGGGTGAGATGGATGAAAATCCCTGGAGCAGCAGCTGTGGAGACCTGGGGCAATGCTCATTACTGTTTTGCAGAGCAGAAGTGAAGAGGCAGGGAAGATGTAACCAGACTGGAACATCCAGGTGTTAGCACAGGTAAGGACTGTGATGTGACATTGGTTTGGGGATCCATCAGCAATTTCTCCTGGCACAGTGTGGCTGAGCACAACTGGGAAAAGCCACCCTACTCTCGGACAGGATGATCTTTGCACAGCACCAAGCATCCTGCCATCTCTCTCAAGGACAGGACTGCTCCCAGATCCAGGATAGCAGTGGGAATCAGAGCAGAGCTGGGCTGGCAGGGCAGGAACTGCGCTGCAGCGCTTGGGGTTTTTGCTACCTTCATTTCACCATGTGGGCAGCCCAAGCTGTGACCATAATAAATAACATGACAGCCAGGGAGCAGAGCTCTCTGGTTTCCTGTACACCTCAGGCTGGCCAGGGTAAACACACAACAAGCCTACACTTCAGACGGGGCCATGCCCACAGCACATCAGCCAGAGCCTGGACACGTGCCAAGCCAGCCAGAGCAAAGCCACTGAGCAGGAGGCTTCACAGGGCAAGTCCCACACAAGGCAAATAGGCTGATGCTGAAGGGCACGGCCTCATTGCCCCAAGATGCCCTGCATCCAGCATGTACCTGCACCTCTGGAAGGATCACCTGTGTCTCTGGGATGTCAGGGATTGTCACGGGGGTTGGCTTCCAGGGCATGTGTGTGCCCCATCCTTGCCCAGGTCGCAGGGTTATGGAGCATCCTCAGACAGGCAGCTCTGAAATGGGCACTGGGAGAGGCTTCACAGCACCAGCCAGGCCTGCTCATGAGAAGACACAACCTGTGGCAGTCCCCTCTGCACAGAAGACATAAGAGGACGCCACACATTTCAGATGCACTCCTCTCCAGTCCCCATTGTCCTCTTCCATCCATCCATCTGCTCCCCTCACATCATACAGGCAGAAATCCAGAAAGTGCTAACTCAGCCAGCGTGGATGAGGACCAGTGTCCCCGTCCCTCAGCACATCATCATGAGAGGGCACCTGCACATCAGCATGACACATCTCACTTCGAGCCTGGCCCAGCTCCAGCTCTAGAGCTCATGATCCCAAACCTCTCAAACTCTCCACCTAGGCTAGCACATAGGAGCCCAGTTCATGGATGTGACTGCTGCCTTCTGGCAAAAGATCTCAGGACATCTTTGAGCACACAGCAGCAGCAAGTCAGGCAAAGCTGCAGACAGGGAGGGAGGGCAGCACACAGCTCTTATGTCCCAGTTCAGCTTGTCCTGCGTGGGTTTGTGGTAGTGTAATTCAACCCCCAGACATCTGCTCACATGTCCAAGCCTTGATCTGCCTGGACAAGAGCTGTCAGCTTCCTCTGTGCTGAAGAGGAAAGGGAAAGGGACCCTATGGTCCCTAAATTCAGTCCTTTTGGGCTGCCGAGAGGGAGACCAGCTGTTGGACAGGATGCTGTGCACAGCCTGAACATGTCCTTTTGCCATTGCTGAAAGGAGGAGCTGGGCGGTGTGTGAAGCTCATGATCCTTGTCTGAGCCTGACGATGGAGCAGGGGAAGAGCTGCAATGTCAGAGCTGCCCTGTGCCAGGGACATCCTGCTACAAGGACCCCCAGATGTATGCAGCCCCATCAAGTGCCCTGCTCATCCAGCAGACCCCACATCACTGTCGAACCTCCTCCTTCTTCACCCAACACTGCAGCTCTCTAGCTCTGCGCAGAGCTGGTGGCACAACATAGTCTAGATCCCTGCTACATCCCTCCTCCCAGCACAGCACTGACAGTGCCAGCTCCAGCCCCCAGCACAGAGACCCCTCCAAATCAAGTTCTACTCTCCGATTCCCACCCCCAAGGGTGGCCCCAGCCCTGCAGAGCTGGGGGATTCCCCAGATCCCCGGCTAGGCTCGGCTCTCCAGCACTGCAGCGGCGGAGAAAGCAGCCCGTGGCTCCCAGCCAGCGCTGGCGCCAAGCAGCCCAGCTCCCGGTGCACTGCGAGCACCACAAGGCACTGAGGAAAGCTCAGGGTCCACTCCCGGGGGAGGACCCAGGGCCAAACGCCTGCTGCAGCCCGTCCAACTCTGCTCCTTCCAGAGGAGCTGGCCGATCCTGGAGATGCTCAGTGTCCCTCAGCTCTGGCAGGCTGCAGAGAGCAGAGCAGTATCAGGAGGTGGGAAGGGGAAAAGTTCGGAGCTGGATGGAGGAAATTTCTCTCTGCCCAGGACCAGCCCCTCCTACATCCCCAGGCTCCCAAAATCCACATGGGCCACTAGTTGAGGGCAGATGTGAGCAGGCTGGTGGAACCAGACACCTCCTCCAAAGCACTTGAGTGAGCTGACTCAAGGAGGGACATCCCCAGGCTTGGCACAGCCCCAGCTGTTGTAGTGCAGGTGGGACGGATCTGGCCGCATGTGGCTGGTGAGGCAGCAGCCCCAGCCACGAGCAGATGTGCCACATTGGGCTTTTCCTTGGGTGATGTGGGCACCAAGCCTCAACCAGGGCTGAGCACAACACTCACAGTGCAGCCAGGAGCCTGCACAGGCACTGCGCACCCCACACATGGCCTCCACCTCCCTCAAAGTCCGGTGTGGTGGGGTTGCATGGGAGAGCTGGCATGAAGGAAAACACTAGTTTATTATCATATGGATACTCAGGAGGTGGGATAGCTCATGGGTGTGTTTGTGTGGTGTTGAAGAGATAGGATGGGACAACAGCAGGTAATCTTTTGTTACTCCGGGGTTCAGGGATGTGCCTGGATACGGCAAGGGTCAGTTTGTCACTGTAGGGTTGCAGAGGCAGTCTGTGATCCTGTTCACTCCTGCCAGCCTTCTGTTTTTGCAGGGGAAGTAGAGCTATGTGGGTGCTACACACACCTGAAACATGTGACCATTATATCAGCACAGGCAGCTTGTCTGGTGGGGAGGGAAACACTGGGTCCATACCAGGGCTCCAGCAGTGATGGCATCACATGGAGAAACCCCAAACCAGACCTGGCCTCAGGTGCCACTAGAGAGGAAAGTTCCCAGTGGGTCTTCACCAGCTAGTTCCCTGCTGCAGACTTTCAACAAATTTTTTTCCTCTTGAAAATTTTCACTGCGATAAAATGGCAAACCAAACCCATTTCCAAGGGACAGCAGCTTGGGTGGCAGATGTGTCCTGCAAAAGAGGGATGCAAACATACGCCACAAGTTGCGAGGAGGAACAAGCCTATTCTTCAACTCAGGGACATAAACCCCGCGGCCAGATTTCACCCTGCATGTGCCTCATCAAATAAACCACCACAATAATAAACCCCGAAGAAATGGCCCGCCCAGGGGCAAGGGAAACTGAGTCACAGGCAGGACCTGCCTGCCTCTACTCCTCCAGGATGCAGGGATGGGGGGAGGCACGTTTGGTGAATGCAGGAAGCGCTGACCCCCGAGAGCACCGGGGAGGCTTGTGCACTCTCGGGGGTTCCTGAGCCTCGTGGGGACACCCAGGCTTCAGAGGACACCGCACATCAGTGCGCCACGCTGGGATCCGCATCCCAGCGGTCCGGCCGGACTGGGACGGGGAGCCCCGGGAGGGACCGCGAACCCCGGGCAAGCGGCGGGCAGCAGGTTCGGATCCCTCCTGGTCCCGGGGGGCGGCTCACAGGCAGGAAGCGTCCCGGGGTGGCGGCGGCAGATTGGCAGAGCCCTGCTCCAATGGAGCGGCGGCGGCAGCCCCGGCGGCTTCGCACCGCCTGCGCTACCGGCCCCAGCCAGCCCGGTGCGGGCGCCCCGCTCTCGGCCCCGCTCCCGCTCCCGGCCCGGCTCCCGCTCCGCTAGCGCCATGGACACATAGCCGCGGCGGCACGCAGGAAGGTAGGGAACAGTCTCCCGGTCCCCAGCCCGCCAGGGGAACGAGACGCCGCCGCCCCGGCATCGCGGTGAGGGACGCGCGGCTGCGGTCAGGCGGCTCCCGGAGCTGTTTGCTGCCCGGCTGGAGAAAGTTGTGCGGGTGTGTGTGGATGTCTGCGTGTCTGTGTCCCCTCGCAAAGCAGCTGCCCGGGACTTGCCCTCCCGGTCCCTGTCGGCTGCTTGTGGGTACCCAGTGCTGCTCCCCCTTCCCCGCCCTCCGCGCCTCCGCCGTGCCCGGAGATGCTCGGGGGGTTGATGTTCCTGGGGTGGGATGTTTGAACCCCTTTCCCAGCCTCCACAGACCACCCCCTACCATTCCCGATTCGGACACCTCTGCTGTCTCTGAAGGGAGTTTTCAGGGGAAAGACTGCCAGGCAAAGCGCCCCCCTGGCAGGGCCCCCTCTTCTCCTGGGGGGTCCAGGGAAAAGCTGCTCCTAATTAGGAGAGGCGCTGAGAGAGGCGCTTTCCCATGCGCGGGCGCTGGCAGGGCTCTGCCTGCCTTGTCCCTCCTTGCCCCGGGATGCTGCCTCAATCCCAGCTTCTGTGTCCTGTGCCAGCCCCGATGAGTGCCCAGCCCTGGGCTGTGCCCACCACACCCTCGCAGGCTGGCTGTGTCACCCACCAAGGTCCCCTCCAAGCTCTGCCTCCGGGCTGGTGAAGGCCGTCAGAGGGGGCCCCGGGGCTGAGCTTGGCTTGGACATCACTGTTAGCAACCGAGACCCCACTATGATGGGGCCCGAGGGTACCTTGTCCCTGGTCCCCATGGATAGGAAGAAACCCAGCGCTGCTGCAGCTCACAGATGTGTTGCCATGCCACAAAATGGTGTTGGACTGACTGGCATCGGTGGCATAGCCAGAGCTGAGAGTTCTGAGGCTGGCCTTGTGTGCCAGGAGGTGCCTGCCCCGTGTCTGGCTGTCGTGTTTGCAGGCAGGAGGTGGTGTGTTTGCACTCTACCTGTGTAGAGGAAGGCAGGTCGCAGCGAGGTTACATGTGCAGTGACGTGAGGCACACAGCATCCCAGCCTGGCAGAGGGAGAGGAACTTCACAGGGAGCTGGGAGCTGGTGGAGGCCCTCCTGTGGCAGGGACAAGGATGAGATATGGCTACAATGCCGCCGTCATCACCCATACACCCTCCGGGACTTCTTGGGGGGAAATGAAAGGGGCAATATGTGCTCTCCAGAGAGCTGCAAACTGACCTTGATAGCCAAAGTGGGACTGGCAGTGGGGGACAGGGTCTAACTGGTGCCAGCAGGGCTGTGCTCAGGGCTGGATGTCACCAGCAGTGGGTGAACAGGATATGTGGGGTTCAGTAGAGTGGTGGGGAGGGCTCCCTGGAGGGTGCAGCTAAAGGCAGAGCCTGCAGGAAGGTGGAAGAAAAGCAGCTCTGGTCTTGTGCTTCCTATTCCAGGAAGAGGAACCTCACAGGGAGGGGAAAACTTGACTTGATTATATCTAATAAGCCACTTTTTCCCTGTCCCAGCAAGCTGTCCCAGCAGCGGGGGGAGGAGGGTGCTTGGCCAAGTGCAGGCCCTGTTTGTGAAGGATGAATGAATGACTCACGGCACGGCGAGTCTCCCCACCGTTTTCATCATCACAGCAGCAGCAGCAGCAGTTCCCCTTCGCAGCTGCTGGGTTTATCAGAAGCTGTCATGCTGGGTGGGCACCCAGGCAGCCCACACCTGCAGCCCACACATAAAGGTGTCCTGCCTCCTCTGCCCTTCTCACACAGCTCACCTGGACCATCCTGAGTGGGGAAACCCTCATGGATGGCAACAGTGCCTGGCATGCTCACCTGCCATGAACTAGCTGAGCACTCAGTTCAAACCCTTTCTTTCCACTCTGCTCTTGTTCAAAGGCAACTCCAGACTCTTCCTGCTCACACAGGCCTCAACCTCCCTCCGGTTTCCTGCCGAATGCGTTCCTGGAGAGCTCATTCCCCTGTGGGTTTGTGCCAACATTGTGCTTTTAGTTCAAGACCTCTTCTCCCTCTGTGGTGTTTACCCTGTTATATTTATAGCTTCCTCGTTAGGTTAAGCAAGCCAAAGGATTCTTGCCTCCTCTTCTCCCGCGGGTTTGGCTCTGGAGGAAAACCCCTTGCGAGAGATGCTTCCCGCAGGAGGAGGCAGGTGCCAGCTTGTGTCTCTGCTTTTCTCCCTTTGGAGAATTTCAGTATCTCTCACAGCTTGTTTCCCCTCCTCTTGTTTAGGCATGAAAGAGGGTGGCTCTTCCCCCACCCAAGATACAGCCAAGGACAGAGTTTGGGTGGTATGGGAGCTCTTCCCTATAGGCAGCACACTGGGGATTCAGCAGCATTTGGGATGCTGATACAGTGCCAGCATCAGGGATTAGTCCTGGGATGTCTGACTTGGCTTGCTGGGACGTTTAGAGAATTTTTGGTTTTTCTAAGTGTTCCTGTGGTTACAACACCATCGCATGCGTGAAAATCACCAAATATCTCTGGCTGGGGATGTCATGACCTTATGACCCAAGTTCCTACCAGCAAACCTCTCTGCGCCTCCCAGTGATGATTTTCTTCTCCCATCCAGGTTATGAAGGTGGGGAAGGGCACAGATGCCTTGCAGTTGGGGTTAAGTCTTCTCCAACAGCCAGATTCCCACGGACCATTTCCATGGAAAAAGGAAAATTCCTCTGGAGATTAGTAGCAGGTTTGCAGTGTCAGGGATCAGTGTGTAAATAGGAATTATCTCTCAAGTTTGGCTGCTTCCCAGGTCTCTGAGTCACCCTGGTATGGGAGTGGGATGGGTGAGTTTTGGGCTTGTTTGAAAGGTCACAGCACCCCCAGCCCCTGGAACATCTGCCAAGCTCTATGGTATAGGTGGATGGCTGGGGTGGAAGGTGCAATTCCTTCTCTCTAGTAGTATGGGTCTGGGATGTGGCAAAAAAAAAGCTGACAAATACCTCCTCCTACTCTGGTGTTTGAGTTGGGGGCATCCAGGAGAAGATGGACAAGAAATCTGTCCAGACCTGATTTGCCTCCATCTTACCAGGACTGTTCACTGTGGTCACACTGGTCACATCTGATCAGCGCAGCTTAGGCTTGCTCCAGTGGGCATTGCTCATTGCTGAAGTGGCTTTTGAGGAATTTTGGAAGAGTCTGGGCAGGGGAAGATCACATCCCCCTGCTCGTACATTTTTCCTAAAGATGCTTTTGGAGAGGACAAGGAGGCTGGAGGGAGTTCAGGAGATCTGACATGGTTGGACATGGGGCTGGCCCATGCAGGTGGCGATGGCCTGCATGCAGGCAAGACTGCATTGACCAAGAGAAAGGAGGATGCTGAAGGCACTTTGGAAATCAGCCTGGGGCTCCCCAGAGGCTGCTCAGCTCTGGTCCATTCCTTTCAGTATGGAGACAGCCAAAATACAAACTGCCTAATGAAAATTGTTATGGACCTGCAGAGATTGCCTTATAGGGAGAGGTGGAAAAGTTCAGGGCTCCATCATCTAA
Organism: Picathartes gymnocephalus; assembly: GCA_013390045.1. Classification (NCBI taxonomy): domain Eukaryota; kingdom Metazoa; phylum Chordata; class Aves; order Passeriformes; family Picathartidae; genus Picathartes; species Picathartes gymnocephalus. The sequence goes on along the minus strand of WEKY01004223.1, from coordinate 145,119 downwards.
TCAAATACTGATGGTGGAAAGAAAATCATTTGGGCATGTTCTGGTTTATTTCACCTCCCAAAGTGAAAACAAGACATGCCAACCCTTGTTGAGAAGCCAGTGCTGACAATGCCCTGAGGGGAAGAAGGGAAGGAAGAAGCTTCCAGCTTTGTTGGGCCATCATCTCTGCAGCAGTTTGGGGAGGGTCTTCTGACCCACTGACTTTGAGGAGTGTTGTGCTCAGCTGTAGCTAAGTGTCATCCCACCTTGGGGAGCTCTAGACAGGGCTTGAGGCTGCTGCCTGCCATCCTGCTGGCAGCCTGAGGGTTGTGGATGTCCTCACAGAAGAGCACGTCAGAGGCAGTGGGAAGCCCTGGAGCCCCTGGGCTGGTGTGGCTGTGCCTGTCCAGCTGTTTCCTTCACCTTCCTGTGCTTTCACCATCCCCTTCCTTTGAGAGAGAAGGCTTTCATCCTGGCCAGAAGGATGAAAGTCCCATAGGCACATCACCACCCCTTTTTTGATGAAGGTTGGCATGGGCATCAGTGCCTTTGAATTCAGTGACATCATGAAAGGCGCTATTCAACCCTTACCTTCCTGCAAAATAGATAGGGCAAACCAGAAAGGGCTGTCATGAAGGGTCTTCATTGTGGCCCAGCCCAGTGCCGTGCCAGTGTTGCGACAGAGCTCACAACAGCTGTGCTGCAACAGCCCTGCAAAGGTCTCCAGGGATGGCACGGCCACAGTGGCCTGGCTTGGTTTTGCGAAAGCCTCTGTCACGCAGGGTGCCCAGGCCAGCTGGCACCTCCCCTGACTTCCTTGCAGGGCCAGGGCCAGGGCCAGCCCCTGGCTGCTGGGGAGGTCTGCAGGAGTCTTTGCTTTCCATGAGTTTTGCCTGAGGCCTCAAGGCTTAGGAGGAGCTGGTGGACCCAACCAGCTATTGCTCCATCCTTGTCTTGCAAGGGCCAACATGCAACCCCAGGGGTTCCTCGGTGCTTCGGCTGCTTTTGATTTTTTTAGCTCCTGCAAGGCTCCCGCCGGGCTGTTTCATGGCTCCCTTGAGGCTGCTCCACCCCATCCTGGCTTTGAGTTTTGCAGCTTCATGGCTGGAGCATGGCTGTGCCAGGGGAGGTGTCCGTTTTCTCTGGCCTCCCTGATCCTGTGCCCAGCTCCATTTCCCCTCTCCAGCTGGGACCGTGCCCATGCTCCTTGTACCCCAGCATCCAAAAAACAGTGTACATAGAAAGGAAAATGAGTACGTCCATTTCCTGTGCTGGCACGGGGAGCAGTCAGTGTGAGGGACTGGTCTCTCAGATAAATTATCTTGTGGACACAGACCTTGATCTGCTGCACATCCACATTCCTCTTTCCCAACTGGAGTTTGCAGATATGCATTGGGTTCTCTAGCAGCTCCTGAAGCTGGGTGGTTTGCCCTGCAGATGTGGAGAGCTCTGTTCAGCAAGGCACTGAGGCTTGGACTCAGAGTGGTCTGGGAGGATGGTGAGCTCAGATGGAGCAGCAGTGGTGCTTATGCTGTGCCTGGGATGTATGGATGGATGGATAGATGGACTTGAGCAAGGCAAGGTCTGTGGGGAAGCACCCCTGGGGTGCTGCTGTAAGAATGGGATGGTGCTGGGGCAGCATGTCCTGCTGCACCCCCAAACTATGTCCCCAAGAGACGTGTGCCCAGTAGGGTGCTTGATGGTGAGCCATCCATGCAGCACTTTCTTTCCCCAGTGCCTGGAAAGCTCTCTGAGAGCTTTTTTCACTTATTTCCCCCAGCTATCAAGGGCAGAGGGACTGTGCAGAAGCATTTAACCCTCCTAGGGTATGCAGGGGACCTCACATTTCTGCTGGCAATGTGGCTGCTGCATCTCCATCAGCGGCAGCATTTCAGGGATGGCAGCAAATGCCTCCCTACCATCCTTCACCACAACCAGAGGAGGGTGGAGCAGAGCCAGAGGCAGCATTTGTGGCCAGCTCTATGAATTTCCAATTACCAGCTTGTCTTGCCACTGTGTGAGAGGTTCCTGCACCTAATTTTTGGTGAAACGATCCATTTTTCTCAGTAATTTAATAGCGTGGGCAGGCTGCTTGCTGTCGGAGAGCCAGCAGCAAGCACCGAGGAGCCTGTGTGCCGGGCTGCCGGCCGTAACCACCTTCCCTGGGCGACGCAGGAATGCTGACCTAATAGAAAAGACATTTAAAGAGGAGTTTTGGAGAGCAGCTCAGCTCAGATTCAGCTCATGCACACGGCTGCTGATTGTAACAGGGTCTCTCCGTGCTCCAGTGGGTCCTGGGGACCGACATGGGCAGTGGGGACATCCCTGATGGGAGCCAGGCACCAGGGCACAAGCCATGCCAGCCATCAATTGGCACAATAATTGATTTATTTTCGGGAAAAAAAGTTGCTTCGAGAGGGCTGTTGCAAGCTGTGAACTGAGACTGGGTTCAGCGCCCGGCTGCGGTTCTCCCAGGCTGGAAAAGCCGTGGCGTTTTGCTCTTGACATTTTCCAAATGAGATGTTTTGATTTATTTTTTTTTTTTTTCCAATTTATTTTATTCCCTGCCCCAAGGTAATGTTTGGAAGACAAATTTAGCTTGATTTAACTCAAACCTTTTTTAAAAAGTAAAACCACTGAAAACTAAACAAAGCCTATCATTTAGAACAAAATGTTTTGGTTTTCATTTTCCTTTTGGCATGAAAAACACAAACTTCATTTTTTTTTCCATTTTCCTCTTGACCTACAAACAATTTTACTATTTTCTTTTCTCCTCCTTGTTCATTCCCAAGACCACATTGTGCATTGTGGCCATGGAACAGGCGAGCCCTGGTGCTGTTCCCAGTGGGATGGGGGTCCCAGGGTGGGTGCTTCCCTGTGGAGACCAGAGGAATCTTGCAAAATCAAGCAGGAGCTGCTCTCCCTGCTGCCAACACTGACTCAGCTGGGAGCTCCTTGTGGAAAAGGGAGGCCCCTGGCTGTGGGGTCTGTTCCAGCTCTCTTAGCGGGATGTGAACCCCTGGGCAGGGCAGAGCTGTGCTGTGGGTGCTGTACTCTGCTGCTGGGCATCCCTACTGGGAAGGGCGAGCTCTGGCATTGCCTTCTCACCTTGTTTATTCAGGTTTAAAATTAATCTGACCTTCCCCTGCTCAGACTTGTGCAAACACAGCACGGCCCTGGGCAGGGAGCTGCTATCGGCCTGAGGGGAACCCTCTCTGTACCCAGCTTGCAGCGTTACTGTCCCCTCTGGATGAGGTCCCCAGGAGGATCCGGCTGCTGGGGGATGGTGGGGCTTCCTCCTGGCAAAGGCAGCTCTGGCCGTCAGTCAGTGCGTACTTAATCCTCCGGTACAGGCTGCCAGAAGGCTGAGTGCCCCAATCTGGCGTCTCTGAGCAGGGCAACGGGTGGCTGCAGTGCTTCCATCCCGGGCAGGAGCCCATGTACCAGAGCCAGCGATTGTTCCCCCAGCCTTGACCCTCTCCACTGCCTGCCAACCCAACCCTGCGTCTTCCACCTTTTGCCAAATCCCAGCTCTGCGCTCTGCCCCAGCCTCACCGCGCTGTCAGCCGGGCAAGGGATGATGGGGAACAGCACCAGACCTGGTGCAGAAGTAAGCACCCGACTCATCCACCACCTGATTTTATTTTATTCCCCTCTCAGTGCCTCGCTGCATACCACAGCCGTGCTTTTTATAGCCCCCAGCTGCAGCCTCGGCGTGCTCCCAGCCAGCTCCCCGCCGCAGCCCTGCTTGCTCCATGCCAGCAGCGCCGGCCAGGGGGGGATGGACGACGTTCCCGGGGTCCCTGTGGCGGTTCAGGGAGCGGAGAGCATGGGCTGCGGAGGAAGGCAGATAATTAAACCCTAACCCGGAGCCACGCTCCCGTGCCGGCGGAGGCGTTTCAAGAGCAGCATTAGTCACCCCCCGTCGTAGCCGGCACGTGCGGCCTGCCAGGTCGAGGCCTAGCGCTGGCGGCCCGTCCCTCACTGTGCCCTCTGGTGCTGCCCAGGCCTGGTTCCAGGCAGCCCGAGCCACCAGCTCCTTCCAGGAGCCAGCTTGCTCTGCTGCAGGGGGGTTGGTGTGTCAGCAAGAGGGGTACCCCTTCCAACCCCTCCACCCCCGATTGCCCCCCAGCCTCTGGCGGGTTTACAGAAGTTAGAGGGGGATTAGAGGTTCCTGCCCACTCCCCGGGAGCACTTTTACGAGCATCTGGGGCTCGCTGCTGCATTTCCGCATCTCACAGGCACTTCCACAGCTGGGATGCTACTATGGGATCCGGAGCGAGGAGGAGATGAGGTGTACTGCAGGCTGCATGGCTGGAGCACCCCTTTGCTGGGATGTGGGGTTTGCGGAGCGGGGGCGGCCGGCCAGCAGGCAGGGAGAGAGCATCCTCGCTGGGAAGCAGCGGGGGGGCCCCCGGCGCCTCACTCCCCGGGCTTTCTCCAGACGTGATTTCACCGCTGCGGGGAGGGAGCTCGGCCAAGGGACGGGCTCTGCTCGCCCCGAAGGCACCCGGTTCGCTTGCCGGGGCGTTAGTCACTTGGGCCGTGGCTGGCGATGAGATGTGCCTCGGGTCCCCGTGGGGCAGGGACACGGGGGCTTGGAGACTCTGTACAGGGCAAAGGGAGAGGGCCGGGGGCAGGGATGGATGGGGAGGGGCTGGGACTTCCAGGCTCGCAGCCCACAGTCCCCTCCTTACTAAGCTGGGAAGGGGGGCAGAAAGCAGTGGTGAAGCCAGATGTGCGCTGGGCATCTCCAGCTGAGCAGGTGGGCCAGGATAGGGCCACCCTTGCTGAGCTGATGCCTGCAACTGCTTCCCAGCTTCCTGCTGTGACTTTCCAGAGCGGGACATGGCAGCATGGAGGCAGAGGCGATGCTGTGGAAGGGCAGCATTCTGCTTCAGGGATGGATTTAGGGAGATATCCCAAGGAGAGGGCTTCTCCAGAGGTTTGTGGGGTCCCTGGGAATGGGGGGAAACCCCATGGGACCCTGCCATGTCCCCCTTATTTTGTGTGGGTACAGGGTGTTGGGTGCCTGTGAATAATTTTAAGCTTTGGCCAAAAGACCATCCAGCTTATTTTACGTCCCTCAGGGAGGCAGGGAGAGGCCAATCAGTGGAGTACCGGTGGTGTTGCCATGTGGCTGCTGCCAAGCAGCTGGGGCTGGGCAGCCTTGGCTCCATCCAGGGAGGGCAGTGGACAAGGGAAAGCAGGGAGCTGCGGGGGTGTCGAGGAAGGGATGTGCAGAGGTGGGTTTTACAGAAGCACAGCTGTAATGCTGACCCAATATGGGTAGCCACAGAGGGGGACCCTCCCAAATCTGCTCCCTCCTGGAGAAGAGGAGTTTCACTCCATGAGGGCTGGGGTCTCGCTAGCAGCACCTCAGCCCTTAGGCAAGCTGGGGGTGGCTGTGGGGGCTGCAGGAAGGGGGAGCTGCTCATGCTGCCGGCTAGGTGCCGAGCATGACGGGAGAGGGGAAAGCCTCAGAGACTCGTTCTGAAACAAGGCTGCCCTTTTCTTCTACTTTACGACTGCATTTTAATATCCACAAACATCCCGCCCTCCCCAGGCTGCTGCCAGCAGAGCCAGCATCGCCTGTGCTTGGCCTGCCGCGAAACCCCGGCCAAACCCTGGGCCCCAGCACAGGGGAGAGGATTATTTTTCCCCCCTCGTTTTTTTGTAAAATATGTTTTCTATAGCTCTAATTGGACGGGCTTGAGCCCCGGCCAAGGCAAACACACCTGGGGGAGCCTCACTTTACAGACCCCATCTGCTGTGTTGGGGGCTCTGCTCCCCACACAGCCACTGCCTGGCCCCTTTATAGGGGAGGGGGCTGCTGGGGGTGGGGGGGTAGGACCGCTCCCACGCCAAACCACTGAGCAACCTCCGTGGAGGAGGAGAACCCAGCGAGGCGGCGCAGGGAGATGGTGCAGAGGCAGCAGGGGCACCCGGCAGAACCCCGTCCCACAGCAAGATTCCAGCCCGCCGTGGAGCTGAGGTATCTCCCCCCTGCCAGTGCTGCTGTGGTGGCACAGGGCTCTGTGCCCACCAGGGTGGGATGCTGTGGGTGGGAGATGCAGCAGGTACCAGCAGTGTTTTGCCTTCCTAGGGTGACAGCATGTTCATCAAGGGATTGCAGTCCCCAAAGTCTGCATGTGCCCAGGGAGGGAGGATGTGGGGGTTCCCCAGCACGTCAGGGTGTGTTTTGGGCTGCAGGACCACCTACCCAGTGAAACCCATTCAGGGGCTGTTCTGGAAAGCAGACAAGGGACATCAGCATGCCAGGCCACTCCAATGGCTTGCATTGACATTCAAATCCACGCTGGACTGAGCTTTAGGTGCTTCTTCCTGCTACTGTTGGCTTTTTGTGAGGCTTTTTAGCTGGGCTCTTCCCCTTCCAGTTGTTTCAGGATCTACCTCCAATGCCCCCACTGCCAGCAGGCTGAGCAGTGCTGACACCCTTATGCCGAGGTCTCATGGATTTCACCTCATATCTGTACTTAGCCAGAGCCAAGAGAGCTGTTGGGGGTCTCTACTTCACCACCCTTGGGTCCCACCTCTTCTGGGACCAGGGTGCATACACTGACTGCATGATGTGCGCCAGGGAGCAGCAGCATACTTAGCACCGGCCACTTAGCTCAGCCTGGAGTACATTTCCTCCTCTCTTCCATGTGCCATCTGCCAGGGGTGTGCAGGGCACACTCCATCCTCAGGGATGACACAGCACACCATCCCTTCCTTGTCCTGCCCATGTGCTGACCGAGCAGCACCAAAGAAGCATCACCACTGCAAACTGCACTCCTGGTGCTCGCGGTGCCATTGACCACTCTTGGAAAGGAGCTCTGGCACACACTGCACCCTCTCCCCTGTGCCTGGTGCTGTGGATCGGCTGCCTGCAAAGGGAAATACTGTGTTTTCTTGGGGTACATTGCCACACATACCCCCCAGTGCACCCAAGTACTTTGCACCAGCACTGCTGACTTGGAGCAACAAGAACTCAAGTGGCAGCTTAAAATGGAAAGGTAGGATCCAGCCTCACCAAGGCCTGCTGTCTCAGTTCAGGTGAATGGGATGAGCTGTGGGGATTTATGCAGGCTGGAATGTGCCTCTGTTCCCCTCTGGCCAGGCTGGAGGATCTCCCTGTGCATGGTGGGGCCTTTGGGGCACAGCCGGACTTGTGGCAGTGCACAGGGCAGCTCGAGCATTTTGTGAAGAATTTTGGAGCTGTCTTGGCCTCCAGTCAGAGCAGGCTGCAACGGGAACATTTCGAAATTCTTTTGGATGAGGAAAATTCCATGGGCAGCCCCCCTCCAGAGAAAGTTTGGGATGGCTGAAATGTTTGGAGTGAGAGGCTGCTTGCTTTTGTTTACTCTGAACTGTAACATTGGAGGGGGGGGAATCCAAACGAAAAGAGAGACAATAGGAGCCTGTAAACAGAGCTGGCCCCGAGTTGGGGCTGAGGCTTCTCTCCAGCACTGGGGAGGGAGATGTGTCAGCACAGTCACTGCATGGCCTGCTTTCCCTCTCTTGGATACAATCGCACTTAATCTTTCAGAACTTGGCTGGGTTTTTTTCCCCTAACAAAAAAAGAGCCGGACAGTGTTTTTCCAACCTTCTCAACTTAGGCAGGGCTCAGCCCCCATACCCTGGCCCTGTACTACAGCCCCCAAGTTTTCCCCTTCTTTCCACTTTTTGCCACTTTTCTATCTCCTTTTGGCTTGGGGACTGCCATCTGATTGGCTTGGCAAGAAGTGTGGTGTGGGGGCATGGATGCTGCCCCAGTGAGGTGTTTTCCCAACCTCTGTTCCTGTCTTGTGCCTCACAACCAGCTGCCTCCCCTGAGCCTCCACATAGCAAATTCGATGATCTTAGAGGTCTGTTCCAACCTTAATTATTCAGTGATTCTATGAAAGCATGTAGGGTTGACTCCAAGCTTGGAGAAGACAGGTCATGGTTATCCCCACCAGGTGAAGGAGACTGGCACCATTATCCCCACATCACGCATTGTTGAGGGTCTGCAATTTCCATCCCCCCGCCCCTCTCCCACAGGGACACTGCTGGTTGTGTGCAAAAGGTTAACAGGACACCCTTGGTGGTGGCTTTATTTGGCTGGCCAGGTGGTCCTTAATGACTCCTGAAATCCCTCTCTTGCCCAAAAGGGATTTTGTTTTGCAAAAGGAGTGACAGCAAATTGCTAGCTGGGGGAGCGTTTGTGTAAGGTGAGCTGTTTATTTTGGCCCTGCCGCGTTTTGGCTGACCCGTGCGCCTTCATGCCTCAGGGATGGAGCTGAGCCTGATGGCTCTTGGGCTCTGGCCAGCTTTGGAGCAGGGGGAGGGAAGGGGGAGCATCGCCTATGGGGGATGCTGTGGGGCCCTGCTCCTGATCAGCGTTCCCAGCCCCAGGCTGGAGTTCATCAGGAGCATCAGAAGGAGCTGGGTGTGCCTGGGGCATTCACAGGTAGGTACATGTATGTCTGCCCCTACGTTTATGGTTGCATGCGCTCTTGTACCAGCTCCAGGGCCAGCTTATGGGGGAGCTGTGTTCTGGGACATGCAGATTGTCCTGGAGGGCAGGCTGCAGGCTGGTACCCGGCTGCTCCGCCACAGTAGGAGCTGCACGTTCACTTAATTCTCTGCCAGCCTGGGCTGAGCCCAGGAGCAGAAAAATGTCCCAAATCCCAAAATGTTCCTAGGACAGGAAAAGCCTCTCCCGCCCTGCTGTAATCACAGGGTGGCCCAGCTCTCTTCTGGCGGGTCCCACCCGAGTCCCCAGATCTAGCACTGTGCCCATCCCTGTCCTGCAACCATGTGCCAAGGACAGTGGGGATGCAGCACCCCCTCCCACCAACTTCCATGCCTCCACCCTAAAAATAATCTCCAAGCTGTAAAGAAACGCACCAGCACTACAGCTACAGCGCTGGTAGGTTTCTTTACAGCCGGGAGATTATTTTTAGGAATGTCTCTGGCACGTGGCTTTGGAGAGAGGAGTGTGGGGATGGAGATGGAGAGGGGGGCACCCCTTCTCTCCCCCCTCGGAATGGAAATGCTGCCAGCTGGCACAGTGTCAGGGCTGCTGGCTGCTAACAGAGCCCTCGCTGTTTTGGCCCTTGCCGATGCCTCCAGTTACAGCCGGGAGCCAGAGACTTCTTCCCGCAGGATGGAGCAGAGGAGAGCGGAAATCAGGGCATTGGGGTGGGAGTTTCCCGGCTGGGGTAAGAGCAGAGCCTGACCTCCGTAGTCCTGCTGGCATGCTGAGGTGTGCAGGGGCCCCCCAGCTCCAAGCACCAGGAACTGCTGGCAGCTGCTGGCTCCACAGAGGAGAGAGGTGACCCTCGGGTTGTGGAGGGGCTGGGGCTTGGCTTTGGACAACAGTGGGGCTGTGGTCAGCTGGGTATCACCAGTGGATGTTGGAGGGGGTTGGTCTAGTTTGGATGGAGATGTGCGTTTTAGCTGGCTGTGGAGATAACTGGTTCCCTGGACCTCACTGCGGTTATACCTGTGTTTGAGCTGAGCTGGAGTTAACCCCACGCTGGGGTTACATTTGGTTTAGCCTCACATTTGAACTGCGTAACCCCATGACTGGGCTGTGCTGAGGTTAACCTTGTGTTTGAACTGAGTTGTGGGTTAACCCCACTCCTGAGCTGTGCTGAGTTTAACCCCTCTCCTGAGCTGTGCTGAGTTTAACCCCACATTAGCACAGCATAATCACATTTTTGCCCTGTGCTAGGTCCAGCTTCACATTTTGGCTGATCTGGGTTTAGCCCCCGTCCTGCACTGGGCTGAGTTTAACGCCACATTTTGACTGCACTAGATTTAATTCTCCTCCTGGGCTGGGTGGAATTTAATTCTCCTTCTGGGCTGTGTGGGGTATAATCCCATATTTGGGCTGCCGTGAGTTAAGCCCTGCATTGGGACTGTACTGGGTTTAGTCCTATGATCAGATTGTGCACAAGGCTTATTGGACTGCACTGGCCTCACAGGGAAAGACTCCAGCTGGTGTAACTGGCTTAACTGGGGTAATTCCAGGGTGCTGGGGTTGCACTGGCTGCAGCTGTGCATGTGTGTGTTCTGGCACAGTCCAGCATGGCATGGTACCCCTCCCCCACAGCAGGCATGGGGGCCCATGCACCCCACTGAAGTGGTGAAGAGGAAAACTGCCCTTTTTGATGTCCCCAAGGCACTGAGGGGGGTCTGGGCACAGTGCACAGAGCATCACCCCCGCAGTGCCCAAGGTGGGCAAGGTATTGCCTCAGATGCTGCCAGCAGTCTTGGAGAATGTGCATGGCCCTGGTGGCCCTGGTGGTGGTGGGGGACATGCTTCCCTCCAGCACCCACTGCTGGGCTTTCTCTGGGAGCCCAGGAAAGGTGCCAGCAGCATTTAGGGGACAGGGGTGGCTGTTGCAGGGGACCATCCAGCAGTGGAGCTGATGCTGCCGTCAGAGGTGCATGTTGGTACAGCGATGGTGAAAGTCACCAGTGCTACAGGGGTGGGGCAGTTCCAGGTCTCTGGGCAGATCTGTGGCCACAGGGATGTACTCAGACCATGCCATGGTGCTTCTGCAGGCCTGCCAGGAGCAGAGGGATTAGCAAGGCACTGCTCCCAACCCCACAGGGAAACAAGGAGGGGGGAATTCCTGCTGCTTTGAAATGCTGCATTTCAGCACAGGACATGTTTCCTACAGCAGTCACTGTCAGAGAGAAGGGTTTGTAGCGCAGGGCCAGGGATGCTCCCCCAGCTCAGGGGATGCTCAGAGTGATGCCATCTCTGAGGCATTAGAGCCAGCTTTGGGCCTTTGCCCATTGCTTTTTGCAGGTGGGTGACTCCATCAGGGCCTGGCACAGGGCAGGCAGAGCTGCCAAGTGCTCTTGGGTTATTTGCTGTATCTCTATCACAGCAATGCTGCCCCTGACCACCCTAGGAAGAAGTTAGGAGGCACCCCAGCTTTCTGTGCTTGGTGGGGAGCATCCCATGTCTCCACGCTGCCATCTGCAGCCCTGAGGCACAGTGTCATCTGCTTCTGTCCCTGTCCCCACCACCCCAGCTCTGTGTGCGGCCCATTTGCTTTGAAGAGCAACTTCAAATGAAGCAAAACAAAAAAAAAAAAAAAAAAAAAACAACCCCGAACAACAACAAAACACTAAGAAAACAAAACCCAATGTCTTTCAAAGCACCGAGCACACTGGAAAGCTGGCTTCCCCCAGGAATCTGTGCTGGGCCTTGCCAGGCCACGGCAGGGCATGGCACAGAGCAGCTGTGCTGAGGGAACTGTCACACCCAGCGTGGACATTGGTGCCAGTGCACATGGCCATGATTTTGAGGGAAGTTTTGGCTTACAGCACTTCAGTTTGCATGCAGGAAGGGGCATATGTCAGGATTTCTCCCCACCACTGCCCAAAACCTTTTTCATGAGCTTAAATGGTGGCCAGCAGAACAACAGGATCAGGGAGGGATGGAGAGTGACACCTTGCATTTATAGCTCACATCCATGGGTGCCACCAGCTGCCTGGTCACCCTGGCCATGCCAGTGACAAGAGCATCCCGTGCTGAGAGAGCAGGGCCCAGCACTGCTGCCCTTCCTACCAGGGCCAAACCACACCCCCAGGTTGAGCTGGGTCCCTCTACCCTGGCCATGCCAACAGGATGTCACCCAGCCTCAGGCTGGCCAGGATTAGCTTCAAGGGAGGAAGAAAAGCTCTGATTGTTCCCTCTGTCCCGGCTTGGCTCCAGGATCACTGTGCCGGGACTGTGTGTCCCCAGAATGTGTCACGGCTGGTGCAAGCATCAAGGGATGTTTTCTCTGCTTGTGTGCCCATCTGTGGGGGTGTGGAGCCACCAAGGAAGATAGGCTAGGCCACTCACACACTTGTGTTCATTTGCACGCCTCTTTTTCACTTGGCCAGGGAGTTTGGTGGCAGAAAATAAGGGGATCCTTTCTGGGCAGGCTGTCTTGCAGCACCTGGCCCCCTGCCCTGCTTCTGCACCTGGGGCTGATGAGGTCTATGGGTCTGCTCTGGCTATGTTGGATACCCTCTGCAGTGTTTGGATGAAAAACCAGGGTGGTCAGGAGAAGAATTTATTTTATTTTAAAGCTATTTTTCTCTCTGTATATTAACACACTCTCCCTTCTTCCTGACACACACACACACACACAGACACACACACACACACACATACACCCACTCCCCTTCCCCCTCCTCTCAGAACTATTCCTTCACTCTGGCCCACATGGTTTTTGGAGTTATTTTTGGTTGCTGCTTTTAAGACAGAATACACTCATTTTTGTCTTCTTCTTTTTTTTTTTTTTTTCCATCACCAAAATATTTTACTTTCAGGCCAAATGTTCCCAGTTACTTACCAGCATAGTTTTGGCAGAGACCTTTTAACTGATATTTCTTGGGAACATTTCTAGGGTGGTTTGGTAGGAAAAGCTTATGACAGTCTCATGAAATTATTTACATTTGGGGCTTGTGTTTGAGGCTGCCTGGCATGCTCAGAGCAGGGTTGATGTGGGGTGCCACACGCCTTCCCCCCTGCAGCAGATTGCCTTGTAGCTCTTGTTTCCTTCGCCAGGCGGTTTGGTCTGTGGCCATGGACAGTCAACCACAGGAGGGGAACTGGCTGCTGCTCTGGGGTGCCATTGCTGAGCTGGAGCATCCCTCCCTCCAGTCTCTCAGCTGTTGAACCCAGGGGGACACAGATTTATGCCTACAGATTTATGCCTGCTCTTGGGGCTGACACTGTTGGGCTTCTGGCAGGGAGCTCACTGCCTTATGTGCCCTCAGCCCCTGCCTGCAGTTGGGAGCAGAGCCCAACAGTGTGGGTGTAAATAAACAGGCCTGTCCAGTTGTCAGGGGTGGGCAGGGGGGTCTTCTAGGGAGAAATGATCCATTTCTGACTGACAGAGACAGTGTAGTGCTGCTGACAGGGATAGCATGACACTGGCCAGGATGGATGCCCTGGGGTGATGCTTGCTAGCACAGACAGGGTGATATGGCTGGGATGGACAGGGTGGCACTGGCTGATATGTCCTGCTGATGCAGGACTCTGCAGGTGGGTCCAGATGCTTTAGGGTAGTGCTGGCTGGCACAGAAAGGGTGCTGGCTGGGGTGGATACCGTAGAGCACTGCTGGCTGTGATGGACAGGGTGATGGTGGTAGGGCAGGATAGGGCAACGCTGGCTGTGTTGGCCAGGGTGACACTCGCTGATGTGTCCACAGTGGTGTGGGTTGAGATGGAAAGGGTGATGCTGGCAGGAGACTCCAGTCTGTGGCAGTGTGACCCTTGAAGAGCTGGGTGCACATCCCTGACTGCATCCCCTGCCCCTCTCACCCCCGACCTACTGGTGATCACTGAGTGGGAGGAAGGGGTTTCAGCCCCATTCTCCCACAAATGGAGTCTTACCTGGACCAGCCTCAATGGGTGCAGGCATGGGCAGTGATGTGAGACTTGGTACAACCTGAGCTATCACAGCCCTGCTCTTCCTGGCTATGTGAGCCTATTTAGATCTGATTGCTCTCACCTGCCATGTAAATACAGGCCAGAATTTTTCCTTGGTCCCTTCCCACCCCAGCTGCACATGCACTAGTCTCTGGACCACCCTGGGGCTGGGAGCCAGCCAAGGCTCCCGGCACGGGATTGCAATGGCAAAGAACCCTTAATCCCACCAACCCACACAGCCCCAAGCTCTTGGTCAGTGTTTGCCCTCTGCATCCCTGCTCCAGGCACGGGGACTGCTCAGCAGCCGGGAACCAGCTGTGACTGTGGCACAGACACTGCCAGCTGTCCCACCTGGGGTCCCGGGATTCAGTCCCTGTTCTGTCCCCAGCAGGATGGGATGGGATGGGATGGGATGGGATGTGATGAGAGGGAGATGCAGGATCCATGGCTCTGCAGGAATGCTGCGCGTTGTGGACCATATCAGCTTCCCCATTGCAGGGAATAACACACTCTCCCTCCCCTTCTCTGCCTCCTCCAGATGCACAGTTCCATCCCAGGCCTGGGCAGGGTGATGGTGTTCCTCGCAGCAGCCCTGGCATCAGCCTCCTTTGCCATCCCTGGAGACTGGGGAGAGGAAGGTAAGACCAAGCCCCCCCATACAGCACCCTTCCCCCACCATGTCCCAGGCATGAGGACCCTGAGGGCACCCTGTTCCCCCCAGACAGGAACAGACCTACCAGGGCTACATGAAACACAGCCCTACACCCTACAGTGGTGGCCAGCCTGTGTATCTGCTCATGGCCCAGCCCCAGTTGGGAACAGTCCTTACTAGTCCCCTCTGGTGGTAGCTGCATGAAGCAAGACCCCACAGCCAACGCCCACTGTGGGGTACAGCCCCAGGGGCTCCCCACCTGCACCCCCAGCCCTGGCGTGGGGTGGTGTGGAGTGCTAACAGCCATCTGGGGATGTGTGTCCCTCCAGGCGTGCAGTATGGACAGCTGGGGACAGACGTGACCCTGTCATGCCCTGGTGTCCATGCCAGGTAAGTCTTTTCCGTGCACATCAGGGGATCTATCCAATGGGATGGTTTCCAGGGTGGGCCTGGGCTGACCTGCCATCCCTGTCCTCTAACACAGCCTGCCTGGTCTCTCCTCCTCAGCTCACCAGTGCAATGGAGACGAGCAGGTGCCACGGCACTGCCAGAGGGCTCAGCTATCCAGCAGGGATCCCTGGTGCTGCCAAGTGCCAGCTTGGCCTCTGTGGGAATATACAGCTGCCATGGCGAGGATGGTGGCCTCCTGCACACAGTGTCCCTGCATCTGGGGCGTGAGTAGCATGTCTGTGAGCTGGGCTGTTCTAGGGGGAGCATGGTGCCTGCACCCCTGCCAGGGGCTTGCCAAAAGGGGGCTTTGTGTTGACACAGGCATCTCTGTGTGCTGGATGGGCTGTGGGATGGGGGACTCCTCACTGACTGCTGCTTCCCCTGGACCCCAGACCTGCCTGGAGTCCCCTTTGTGTCCTGCAGAGCATCTGACTATGAGAATTTCTCTTGTTCCTGGACCTCCAGTGTGGAGACCTTCCTCCCCACCAGATATATCACCACATACAGGTGAAGTATACCCACAGGGCATGGATTGGGCATGTTATGGTGTGAGCTCTGGGTCACAGCCAAGGATAACCACCAAATCCATCTGGCCATCCCAAACATGCCCGGAGTTCACCTCCTGCCCCAAGGACCATGCAGCACCCCAGAGCAGGTCCTGTTTTGGGGTGAGCAGAGCACCAAGGATTTGCTTGCTCTCAGTGGGGGTCTCAGCAGCACTGCGGGGCTGGCGCAGGCAGGCTCCCTCCCTGCTGACAGCTCTGCCAGCACCAGAGGGGCAATAAAAGAGAAGCAGGTCATCTGCAAGCCTCTGCGCTCCAGCATGCTTTGGGATGAAAGGAGCCCTGACAGCATTGCTGCTTCTAATTATCCCTGCAAGCCAAATTAGCGGGCGGCTTTGAAGTCCAACGGAGCTCATAAAGCACAGCTCTGCTGAAAGCTGCAGGAGCCAAGGGCTTGTTGAGGAGGGGGCTGAGTGGAACATCAGGGGCTCCACAGGGAGGGGCCATGGAAGCAAGGGATTTGGGGGGCTTTAGGGGGAGGGTGAAGCCAGGCACTGGGGAGCTGCTTCTATCAGTGTCTCTGTGTCTTTGCTGCTGTGCGATGAAATTCCAGGCAGGGAAAGGTGTCCCATTTCTTTTCCCTGGGATCCCCAGCTCCTGCTGCCAGGCTGTTCACTAGAAGAGCTGGACATGGTTTTATCTCTGTCCCCCATGCTATCACATGTGTATCTCAACGTGGGAGTGTGGGGCTGCTTTGCAGTGTGGACCCCTGTCCCTCCTCTGGGCCATGGTGGGATTCACTTTGTGCTGCCCCCTCATCCTAATCATCTGCTTTTCCATCTGTCTCCATGGCAGGAAGAAATCCCTGACAGGCGAAGAAAAGCGGAGGTAGGACTGACTCCCACCCTGCTCCTGCTCCCTAGGACTGGCCCTCATCCCAAAGGCTCTGCTGCTGTCTTCAGCAGGGACCCCAGAGCAAGAGCTGGGGGTCCCCATCAGGGACCCAGCTATCTCACAGCTACCTTGGGAGTCTGGGAGAAGGGTTTGCCTCAGGGAGAAAGGTTTGCCTCAGGGAGCGACCTTCCCCGGCAGAGTGTGGAGCTGGGATGAGGGTCCCTTGTGTCATGCTCAGAGGGACATGCCAGAGTCTGGAAGGGTGAGTGCAGCTGAGCCAGAGGGGCTGCTTCCTCCACCAGCGTCTTGGCGTGGGGGTCTCCCGTGGCACCTCCTTGGCGGCATTTGGAAACTGTGCACGGTGGGCAGGTAGGAGAGGTCACCACCCTGCCTCCCTGTCTGCAGGAACAAGAATGGGCACGTGGGGCTGTGCCTGCAGGATCCCTCCCACCCCGGCTCCTGCACCGTCCACAGGTCAGAGTTCTGGAGCTCCTACCGCCTGAACATCACCGAGGTGAACCCCCTGGGCTTCAGCTACCGCCTCCTTGATGTCACCATGCAGGCCATCAGTGAGTCCCCATCCACTCCTCTGTCTGTCCCACTGTTTGTCCATCCCTGGGCAGTTACCTGGGGAAGCCTACCCCCCTGTGCATGGCAGTGCAGGGTGACAAGGGCTTCCTGTCCTTTCCCACACAGTTAAGCCAGACCCTCCGGAGGGCTTGGTGGTGGAGCCCATCCCCCTGGCCCCACGGCGACTCCATGTGAGCTGGAAGTACCCTTCCTCCTGGCCAAAGGAACCCCACTTCCAGCTAAGGTTTCGGCTCCAGTACCGGCCTGTCATCCACCGTTCCTGGTCCGTGGTAAGCGTGCAAGGAAAAGCAGGGCCAGCATAGGAGCAGGGAGTGCGTGGGGCCAGGGAGGGTAGTGAGGGATTCCTCTGCCTGCCCCACAGCTCCTCTCTGCCCTGCACAGGTAGAGACGGTGAATTTGTCTGAAGTTATCACGGATGCCTTCACCGGGCTGGAGCATGTGGTCCAAGTCAGTGCCAAGGATTTCCTGGATGCGGGGAATTGGAGTGAGTGGAGTGCCGAGGCCCGGGCAACACCAGTCAGAGGTGAGAGGGGGACAGGCTGCAGCCCACAGCAGCCTACCACGTTGTGCCATCCCTCCCCATCCTCCAGCACCCTGAACTGGCTCTCTTCAGTCCCTTTCCCATGGCACCCTGAACTGGCCCTCTTCAGTCCCTTCCCCATGGCACTCATTCCCCCAGATATCAACCAGAATGAGTCTCAACTCCAGGGCCACTTAAGGTTCGGAGGCAGAACAGCAGGAGGACAAAACATCTCCCAGCCTATGTCAGTCTACAGCTGTGCTGATGCCATTTGGGGGTTGCCCCCCACAGGCTTGGGACAGAGCGGGGCCTCCAAAGCACCATTAGCACCTCAGTGGCACCCTTGGGCTCGTGGGTCCTCTGGGGCACAAAGATACCCTTCCATGCTCCTCTCTATGGGTCCCTGGGGTGCTGCATGTGCTTTTGGTGAGTGTTTCCATCCCTTCTGTCTTTCCAGACCTGGTCTCCATAGCAAGTGAAGAAACCACTACAGATGCCAGACTGGAGAGCCTGGCTGAGGAGCCCTCCCAGGCTCCCAACCCTGAGCCCATCAGTGAGTAGAGCTCGGGGTGGTGGGTAGGAGTGCCATGTGTGTAGCTGAGAACAGTGGGAAGGGTTTCTTGCCCCATGCCCATGTGTGGCTGGGCTGCTGGAGTGTACAGGAGCTTACCATAGGGTCCCTCAGGTGCTGGGGACTGTGGCATCCCTCAGCTGTGACAGTCTCTCTGTCCTAGATCGCAGTGACCCCTTGGAGAAGATGGCTGTCCTGGTGTCCCTTGGGATCTTTGCCTTCTTCATCCTGGCTGCTGTTCTTGTCATCACCATCCTCATCTGGTAGGCTGGGTTTTGAGAAGGAGGGACTGTATGATTGCTGTCCCCATCCCATCCTGAGCCCTCAGGATGAAGTGCCCCATGATCTCCCAGCCCTACTCTGGGGTCCCTGCCAAAACACACTTGCTGGGTGGTTTATGCTCCCCTTGCCCCTGTGCCACACCAGTGCCTCTTCCCAACACACCCAGTACCACCCAGCCTGCCTAGACTCTTTCTAACGACCCCAAATCCAAGGGACCTTTCTCTGAATCCCCTCAAGATGCTGCTGCTTCTAATATCCCCCGAAGGCTCCTGCTGGGGAGTCCCACGCTCCAGAATCAGCACAGACATCCCTCCATGTGCCTTGGTTCCCTGGCAATCCTGTCCCTGGGACCCGTCTCATCCTGCCACCATGGGATCTCCCTGCCATACTCTGGCTCTGCTGTCGGTCCCTGTTCCCATCCCAGTCCTGTTCTATCTGGTGACCAGTTCCTGCTGTAGCCCTGGAGCTAACCCACTGAAGAGTTAAGCTCAGCTGGGCACAGTTGGGCACAGCTGGATGGAAACACAGAGCAGGATCACTGGGAATGTGGGCAATCCTGATGCTCAGGGAGGCTGCTTAGGATCTTCAGCCACCACTGCTTTCATCCCCAGGTTCCGGGTGAGGAAACATGGCAAGGACAAGACCAAACCCAACTTTTTGGTTGCTGCCACCCACTTGAAGGCACTACCAAGTGAGTCGGGATGCAGGGTGGGGAATGAGGGGAATGTGGGGCAGGGAATGCGGAGTGTGGGGCAGGTCAGTGTCTCCAGTGTCCCCTTTGACCCCCCTGTCCTCTTTCTCGGCAGAAGCTCAGATCCTGTAGTGAGCCCTGGCCGATCCCTGCTCCCTGCACCCGCTTGCCCACGCGTGGGACTTGATGCCACTGCTGGCCCCCAAGGACCCCACGCCTCCTGGGTCACCCCACAGCTGTGGACATTGCCGGAGCCCCCAACACCCTGGGGTTGCAGGATGGATCCTAAGGAGAGAGGCTCTGCTCTCAGGAGCGTTGGACTGCCTGAGCCCACCAGGAGCCAGCTGGAGTCACTTCAGGCTCAGGGTGACAGGCCAGCTCCACCTCCGAGCGCTGCTAAACAAATGGGGATAAGACACTGAGCCAGCCCCACTTCACTGCCTAGTGTTGAGGGGGACCATGGGTGTAGGCTCCCGGGGGTGCCGGGCATCAGTGCCAGACCAAGGGGTGCTGATCCCTGCCTGTCACCCCCACCAGCCTCCAGCAGGCAGAAGAGAACAACCCCTGCCCCTTCCCTCTGCCCCAATCCCCCGTGCTGTGGCTGGACGGAGCAGCGATGCCAATAAAGGGGATATGCCAATGCTGTCATTGGCACTGTCCAGGCAAAAGCCCTTTGCAGATGATGCTGTGCCAAGGGAGGGGTGAGTGCCATCTCGGGAATGGTCCTTGCAGGAGGTGCACAGCTCCCAAGCTGTTCAGCCCTCTCCCCAGGTGCTTGGAGGGGCTGAGAGAGACCCATGCCGAGGCTAAGTGCCAGAAGAGGATGCAGACAGGCAGCTGTGTGGGACATCTCCCCTGCCCTCACCCAACGTGACAGCTGAGACAGGACCCTCTGCACAGACCCCCTCGCTCTGCATGTGGCCCCCTTGCTGCACCTCGACCCGGCCCCTCTAATGGCTTCCATGTGTTGGCACCTCCCGACCCCGGAGCTCAGTGCCAGGAGCCCAACGAGATCCAGATGGAGCTGGGTGGAAATTCAGACAGCAGCAACGCATGGAGCACGGGGAGCAGAGCCAGTGCAGGGTGGGGACCCACCTGGGTCCTGGGCTGCCCGTGAACCCACGATGCAGAGAGAGCCTGGACTGGGGCACCCACAACGGGTCCTTGTGTGGACTGGATTGGAGGGAACTGGGGCAGGCTCTGCCTTTTGCAATGTGTTGTGTGCCCACAGGCTCCTTCCTGCTCTCACTGTGGGGTCCTAAGGGCTCTCCATGCTTGGCTTTGTGGGGTCCCAGCCCCTCACTGTCCCTCATGAGCACAGATACGCCGAATGAGAGAGATAGGGGTCAGCCCTCTATGTGCAGTGTGCTACTGGCATGGCACTATCCTTCACCACAGCAGGGCTCTCCACAGAGCAGGTAAGGCAGGTCACCAAGCTGGGGAGATGTAAGGAGCCCGATCCTGTCTGGACTTCCAGGCTTGGCAGCCACATTAGCTCTCTTGGGTGTATCCCACATCTTGACAGCGCCAGCTATATCACACTGCCTTCACCTGCTGGGCTCTGGTCCCAAGCATCCAACCCAAACAATACACATTCTGTGTCACACAGCCACACTTGTCTCTTCTCAATCTCCAGTACAGCATGGGCAGCCTTTACCATTAAAAACCTCCTCTTATCACCACCAGATCCAACTCCTCTGCCACTATAGAAGGGATCAAGGCAGTGGTTGTCCAGAGATGCTGTGGAACACAGGTGATGTACATCGCATAGCTGTGGCTCCAGTGTTTGCAAACAACTCAGTAATTTCCCAGCATCTGGTGCTGGTTTAGACACTGATGCCTGCTTGAGAAGTAGCAGCACAGCAGCCAGAAAATGGGAGACAGCAGCTCTGGTCCCTGTGTTCTGCCTGCTTATAAACTCCAGAAAGTCCAGGCATGCTCCAAATAGAAGCTTGTTGCTGCTGGCTAGGGAACCCATAGATCTGCTGTCCCCATGTGCCAAGCCCCATGTCCCCTTCCTTAGCTTGGGGCTTGCCTGGCCAGGCAGTAGGGACACCCAGTTCTGGTGACCAGGGCAGCTTGAGGGCAGGCCCTCATCACTGCCTCCTGCTGCCCATGACCCTGGAGGGTGACCCCTTTCCTCTCTGATATAAGGAGTCATGACCTGCCATCCATTTGGTAGCTGGAGATACCAGCTGGAGCAGGCAGAGGGTCTACATGCCACCACAAAGTCCTGCCTGCCTGCACTGCCTCTTCCTGCTGGGATGCCCTGTGGCTCAGCTCCCTGCCCCAGCAGCCTGTAAATGTGACACACAGGCCTTGGGGACACAAAGGAAGCAGCAAATTCTGTGCTCTGGGGAATAAAGATGCCTGGTGCTGGGTGCTGCACTCCCAGTTGCCAAAGGGGAGGATGTGCTGGTGCTGGACGTGGGCAAACAGGGCTTCCCAGTGGACTGAGAAGATGCAAGGGGAGAGCTGGGGTGAGCAGCAATCTGAAATAAAGGAGAGGGATCCAGATGCCAAAATCAACTTTGTCTTCAAGCCGTGGAGAAGAAAAACAGGAAGGGACCATGAGACCAGTCCCAGTGCCGGCACCTCCCTGTCCCAGTGTGGGGCCAGGGCACTTCCTCCAAGGCTTGGGCTCTCTGGTGGCTCACACAGCTGCTGAGTGAGCAGGAGGCTTCCTGCTGCAGGCTGGAGCCCTGCCTGGACGCACCCTGCCCCAAGTAGGCAGAGGCACATCCAAACTTGCCTTTGCTGCTGTATCCCACCCTCACCAGGGTGGATGCTGTGCCAAGACGGCCAGGGGAGCTGGGACAAGCCAGGCCTGGAGATGCTGGAATGTGCCAGGTCAGAGCAGCCCATGGACTGCATCCACATGGAGCAGGGATGGGTCCAGCTTCCTGGCATGGAATAGGGGCCAGCCCAAACCCAGCAGGAAAAAAAGCATAGGAGAACATGGCCTGGGATATACTTGGTTTAAAAAATTTCCATCAGGCAATGCTACAGACCAGGGAAGGTCCCCAGCACTGAGACACAGAGACATCCATGTCCATTGTCTCCATCCAGCACAGGGTGGCCAGATCATGTCTTGGGCAGGGGCTTGTTTGGGAAATCTGTAGCTTTGGCAAAAGCCTTTGCAGCAGGGCACTGGCTGTGGGCGGTTGTGCAGCACTGCCTGGGCTGCTTGACTGCCACCAACCCTGCCAAAATTTCTGAGCTAGCCCTCAGGACTAGCCTCCTCCTCTCCCTGCCTCACTGCCAGGATCAGCCCGTATTTTGCAGGGGAGGAGGCGAGTTGCACAGGACTGTGAAGCAAAACAGTCTCAACTTACCTCTCATGGCTGCTTCTGCTTCCTTCTGCGCCAAATCCTGAGCCAAGGAAGGAAGTAAAAGCAGCTTCAGCAGAATAGCCATGAAACATACATCTATATGTGTCATGAGATGATGTAGAGAACAAAGGGTACATACATACTCAGTGGTTCAGCAGGGAGGGAAGGAGGCATGGATTGAGGGAAGGAGACATGAAGATGTATTTATGGATGTGTGGATTAGTTGTCAGATGGAGGAAGGGATAGAGGAATTTATAGATGAATGGATAGGTAGTTTGGACACTCGGTTACCATCCTAAGCATCAGAGATGCGCACTCTGCAGGGGCTGACTTGTGAAGAAGGGTGAGAGGCCCATGGGCAGAGAGCAAGGACTGTGTTTGGGAGCAAATCTTGGGTGTGACCCATGCACCCAGTCCTCAGATAAGTGGCATCACAGCTGACATGAGGAGACAGAGCCTGAATTGTCACCAGTGCAGGTCCTAGGACTACTGGGGAGAATGTGGGGCATCTCCAGAGGATTTGCATCCCCCTCAGGAGCTGCTTCCATTTCACTGCCCAGACACTGAGAAAGTAGGAACAGCAGGGACCATGCCCAGAGACACAGTGAGTCCAAACATGAATGCTTTAAAAATGTAGTGCTGAGCATTCACCCTGACCATGGCTTTCATCTCACGTGCATGTGGATGCCTCTGCCTGGGAACTTGCTAGAGATCCAAGCACTCAACCCATTAGAGACGCCAGCAGCCCCCATACTCCATCTGCCTCCCTTTCTAGCTGCCATAGGCCTGAAAATTCCTTGCTCTTCTTTCCTGAAACAGAAGAGGAGACAGCACCTGCCAGGCTAGATGTGGAGAGGGGAAAGATCTGAGACATCTCTTGCTGCTGCATTGTCAGCTTCTCGCTCCAGAAATGGGTTGTTTCTTTCTTTGCTTGCTGGGACTGGCCCCTTCCCTGCCTCTAGGATGCTTTTGGTTTTTCACAGATGAGAAATGCCAAGCACCTGGCCACAGAGATGCTGGGAGGCAACAGCAAGCAGCACAGCTCTGCCCAAGCACTGCTGCTGCTGATGCTCTTGGGAAATGGCTGCTCCCTGCTCCAAGCAGCAGAAAAGCAGCCCACGATTTTCCTGCTAGCTTTTTCCTTTTTTAAAATTTTTTTCAGCACTGGAAACAGTCCTGTTGTCCAAGCAAGAGTCCCCAGTGTTTTGTGTTCCAGTTCTGGAGTTGTGGTGGCACTAGGGGAATAAAGCACATGCTATGTGCTCCCCATGCACACATTTCTGCTGTGCAGCATGAGGACTACACCTCCTCAGTACTGCCGTGTCACTTGCTCAGAGGAGATGATTTTCTCCCTTCCCCACGGCAGGAACTCCACCTTCTCTTCCAGCTGCAGGGACTAAAACAGAGCAGGACATGTTTGGGAGCTTCCCTGGGCAGCCTCTCTACCTGCTATCCTCCCACCAGCTGCACCTTGTCCTCCCCTTCATCCACTGCCACATCAGCTGCTTTGTCTGCATGGGCAGAATAAACAAGTAGAGGTTATGGGCAGCATGGCCCAGCCCTATGCAGGAACTTCTGAACCAGCTGGGGCGCTCCAGTGTTCCCATGTTTCCAGGATTGCATGAGCAGGCACTGGGCACACAGGGCTCTGTACAGCTGGGACTTTGTCTGCATCCTGAATATGATGGACCCAAGTTAAATGTGCCTCTGGGAGTCTCATGTGGTCTTTGCAGGGTCACATCACATTCAAGCAACGCCCAGCCTTTGTTCTGCACTGGGAGATCGACCAGATGTGGGTGCAGCTGAGCTCCACACGAATTCCAGGCACTGGCACCGGCACAGTCATCTCTGTGCTGATGGATCTGGAGGTGTTAAGATGCCAAAAGTGTCAGATATGTCTGAGATCCCTTCCTGGGATGATGACTGATCCCCAGGATGATCTGCAGGGCTTAAAGGCACTGATTCCCAGTGCCAGTACTGGAAAGTACTGATCACTAGAAATACGCTGACTTGGAAGGCACTGATGCCAGAGAGAATGCTGACTGGGAAGGTGCTGATTGCCAGTGGAGTGCTGGAGATGCCAGCCGGGAGGGCACTGATCCCCAGCAGGATGCTAACCTGGAAGAGAGATGCCTGGGAGGATGCCAAGCTGGAAGGCAGCAATCCCCAGGGCTTTGCTGACCTGAAAGGCACCATTTATCCAGAACATGGTGCTTTTTCCCCTACTACAGAGCACTTCTTTCAGCTCCCCACTTACGCTGGGCAGCAGCTCAGCCAGGGTCCTCTCCAAGAGCTTGGGCTAGGGATCCACACTCACGCAGACACCTATGGCTGGCGGCAAAGAGCCTGGCGAGCTGCCTGAAGGAAGCTGAACCAGCACCACCTCTTCCAATTTCCCTCCTCCCCGGAACGCCCAGCTGGGAGCCGCTGCCCAACTATGGGCAAGGGGGCGTGTGGCTCCCAGCTACTGCCAAAATAACCTCAAAGCCGCGTCCTTCTGCAGGCAAGTGAGATATACAGACTCTGTTTTCCCACTAGATGGCAAACATTGCCTTCAAAAACAGCCTTTGGAGAAATTGTATACACTCCTGTGAGAGGAGGTTGAGAAAACGCTCAGGGAAAAGCCCTGGGGGTGGCCGGCATGAGTCTTCTTCAGCCTTATGGGTCTGGGGCTAGCAGGGACCCCAGCATGCTCTCATCTTGCTTTTTCTGTCATTTCTGAAATGGTTTTCCTTTCCCATCTGCCTGGTTTCTCCCTCGTCCTGGAAGACCCATCCCTTGCCTGTGCTGAGGGGACTGAGCACCCTGGGCATGCAGGAGAAGTATCTGGTTAACGCTGGGTAACAACACCTTGAGCTTCCACAGCCACACAGTGAAGCCCAGAAGCTTTGCTGGGAATTAATTACACTGTGGTTTGTGAACCACATGAGTGTTCATTCCTCTCTGCAAGTGCCCAGGTCCACAGGCAAGTCATGCTGTCTGTAAATAAAGGAGGCAGGGATGGAGGCTGTGCATGGGGATGTGCACACTTGTCTAAGGTCTTCTACAGCTCTGAACTATTTCCAGTCTTGTTTAAGTTTTAATTCAGACCCAGATTTTTTCATGGTCTCTGTATTATCCTTGTGCATAAGTTTCCTGAGTGTTTGCTGCTGGCCCTGGCATTGATGCAATATTGCTGTGTGGTTAAACATGATGTGTCATAGCTAATGAAGGAGCTAACTGTGGATGGTAAATGTTTAATATGGACAAATCAAGCCAATTAGGGAATGTCAAGAGAAAAGTGTGTCATCTCAGCTGTGTCTGTCCTGTGTGGAGGAGAGGTTCTGTGGAAGGGTAAAACCCCTGCTGCTGCAGGATCAGCAGCTCCTAACACCAGCCAGGGCTAAAGATGCTGAATGCAGATCTTCCTGCAGGCCTCCAGTCCACCCTGTGGATACCTTCACCTGGGGGACAAGGACAGTTTTCTCAGATCAAGGTTTTGTTTCCGGAATGCAGGCAGACCTCTGGGTGGTTGGAGGGGATGGCAGCCATCTCCAGCACCGAGCTGGCAAATGAGAAGTAGTAAATCATCTCACTTAAAACACTCCTCGTGGACGCCCAACAGGACTCTTGGCCATTCACAGCATGCTGTCTGGTTTTGTGGCAAGCCTGTGGCCCTGGAGCTCAGCAATGCTCAGACAGGAGCACCATGGGTCCCCAACAGTGGCAGCCCCTCACCAAGTATTAATTAATTAATGGCAGCAGCTGTATTCCCTCCACAAAATGCTCTGGAGCCCTGCTCCTCACAGCTTCCTCTGCCCTCGCTGCCTCAGTTTCCTCCTCGGCACGTTGTTTGGTATCATTCACACTTGGGTTAGAAGGATCCTTAAGGTGTCCTGGCCACTTCCTTCAGGAAGAGATTATTGCCTCTTCCTCCACGAGGGCTGGCAAGTCCCTCACAGAGACTATTTATAGTCACAGAGAAAACTCTGGAAAATGAAAGGAAGAATGTGACTGGGGAATAGAAACTGAGGAAGCTGTCGGGAGTCAGTCTGCAGCCTGTGGCTCAGGGCAGCAAGCCAGTGACGGATCGTGATGAGCAAGGCAGGTAGAAAGCCCTTCTGGCCCCTTCCAGCTGGGCTCCCTGCCAACCCTTGCGTTGGTATGTGCTGATGCCTGGGGACAACAGGGCAGAAGCAGTGACAACATGGATGCTGTGGGCTCTGGTGCAGCACTCCTGTGGCTTGAGGCTTTCCCCATCCCTTGGTGAAACTCACAGCCTCTGCAGGCAGCAGAACAGAAGTTAAGCACAGATGTGACTGCTTGACTCCTGAGGCGGAGATTTACTAATCCTAGAGGGTTTGACCTCCCCTCTTGACCTGAGGGCACCAAGGAATTGACAAGTCCCCATGTCTGGGGCTGTCAGATCTTTGCCTTGATGTGTGCCTGATTCCAGGTTTCCAGTCTAGGTCCTGGGAGCAGTTCTGTCCCGTCCCTGTAGGCTCAGGGTTCTGAGGGTGGTTTCCACCAAACCAATACTTCCTGCCTCTGCATGGCATCTCTCATTGGTGACAGGCTGCCATGGGCAGCAGCCACCCTCCCACCCCCCAGTCCTGCTCTAGGCCCCATCTCAGATCCCTGGAGGCTGGGCCCTGTCAGGAGTGGTCTCGAGATAACCAGCAAACCAGGGGCTGAAGCAAACTGGGAGCCATGTTCTCTCCCATCTGCAGCAGGGTGACACCATCCACATCCCTCAGCTCGTGCGGCCTGGTGAGAAATCCTCCAAGCACGAAGCTGCCAATGCTTCAGAAATTCTGGTAGAGCTGCATCGAGCTGCTTTAGGTAAGGACCTGCACCTCTCTCCCAGTGGCCTTGCCCAGGGTTTTGGCATGATGTGGGGCACTGGTGACAGACTCAAAGAGGCTGCAGGGGACTGTGGGTCTGGGCATCACCTTTGTGGCTGTTCAGGTGCCCCAGCAGGTGATAGATGAGAGGCATGAGCAGGCAAGGTAGCCAAAGGAGCTGGAGAAATGCTTTTGCTGTGTGCAGAGTTGAGGGATGAGCCTCTCCAGACCCATGTGGCAGGGTGAAGGCAGTAACCCACCATGGCCCTCCAAGAGCCCCAGCAGAAGCATCGTGCAGAAACCAACGCTCAGGCCTGCATAGAGAAGAGTAAGGACGCTCCAGCTACGTTTGCACTAAGAAATCAGCTCTGCCAGGGACTGCTTTCTGGTTGGGAATGTTGCCTGCCTTTGGGGTCAGCTTTGAGGTCCAGCTTTGGATAGCTGACCTGGGCCAAAACCTGCTGGAAATGATGCTCAGAGTGTTCCAGTGCAAGGGGACCTGTCACCTGTGCAGCCCTGATGCCCGCAGTGGGCACCGCTCTGTCTTCAGGGGCACTGGGACAGTCAAGAAGGTCAGACTCCTGCCTGTAGCCTGGCTGAAGAGAACTGCTGAGTTCGGGGGCCCACTGGAAGGGCAAATGGAAGGAAGCAGAGTGCAATTTGTGTGCCACCATTGCTGCCGCTGCCCTGCAGGAGGGGAACCCAGCAGAACCTGAAGCCTCAGTTGGAGGAAAGAGGAAGAAGTCAGCGCTGCTGGTGGCGCTGTGGGTTAGTGGCCTCCCCTTCCTGCGGGATTTTTGCTGTTTGCTTATTCTTATTACATAAGCATAAGAGCTTGGCTCTGCTCCAGGGCCCAGTTCTGCAGAAAATAACCTCTTTCTCTTCCTTTTTGCACCACAATCCTTTAAAAGCAGCAATTCCTAAGCTGTGGCCTGAGGATCCCGGGTGAAGACCTGACAGGTGATCTACAGACCTGCTTCACCTCTACAGTGCTCCTTGCTCTGCAGGGCTGGAAACCTATAAAAGTGTTAGAACTGGGATCTGGAGCCCAGGGGAAGTATACTGATGCCTGAAAGGTCATGCTTGCATTTCTTCAGGAAGGCAGTCACTTCAAAGATAAAAACTATAAAGGATCTGCCATCTACACTGGAACATCAGCTGTAAAGGGAAGTGCAGGTTCCCTTTGCACAGGCTCCAGCACAGCCCATGGTGACTGGTACTGTGATTCCCCTGGTATAATAATTCTAATAACCCTTCCTCAAAGCACAGCTTGGATCCAGAAAGTAAGAAAAGCCCAAAAAAGACAAGGAGACTGGTTGTCAGGGTGATGGGCAGCAGCTGAAACCCCACAAGGTATGTGAAGGGGGTACTGCCCACCCAGCTGTGGGGTCTTGTTCCTGTCACACCAAGGGAAGCCCAGCCTCTTGGTATCTCTGGGATCTGAGCTGTTGATGTCTCATATCTCTCCTGTGCTCCTCATCTTTGCCAAGAACAAGGCAAGGAGATAACGCAACTCCCCACTGCCCCTCTGCTCGTGGCTCAGGCCAGGAATGACAAAGTACCTCTGCAAGCCACGCAATCCATCAGCAGCAAAGGACAAATTACCACTGGCAGTGCAAAAAGAGAGTGGATAAGACCAAGGAGTTGAGCTTGCAAGTGTCTCTGCAAGGAAACGGACCTTTGTTGTACCACTGTGGGTATTTACTGAAATGTACACAGGGCTGTGTAATCTGTAAACCTGAGCAGACTGTAAAAAGGGGGATAAGGTGCCAAGTCCTCCCTTTATCATTTTGATTTACCTTCACTTCTTTTTTTCTTTTAAGACAGTTACCAGGCTAAGTTTTTGTATCTTGTACCCAATAAAGATATTGAAAGCCCTTTAATCCACTGCTGTGTAATCAACAGCTTATTTCACTGCAGAGGTAAATGACACTGGTGTGAGACATTAGCTGTGCATGGCTGGGAGCTCACTGGAGAACATCCTTGATTATCTGGGAAGTATTCACTGGCACGCACCTCGGGCAGGCTAAGCAGGCTAGCCTTACCCTATCCCTGGCTGCTAACCAGGTGGCTTTCCATGTCCTCACACAGGTACAGGGGGCCATGCACAGCCTTGTGACACCATCCAAGTACACCAGGAGGGTGTCAGGAGGGATAAAACCAGAGAATGGCAGCACAGAATGTGTCTAGGGCTCTGACGTGATGTCAGCTCTGAATTGACACTGGCTTACATGTACCAGCATGGGAACCTGGACGAAGAGGAGCACAGACCCACCAGAATGGAGATTTTGGCTTCCTCCCATGCTCACTGTGTCCTGTGCAAGCTCTTTTGCCAAAAGCCATGGGGATATGTGGCTGTCACCTGTGCTCAGCTCCCACTGCCTGCCTGCAGCCACTGCTGGTGCTGGTGGGAGCTTGGCAGATGCCTTCTCCTCAAGAGTTCTTGCTCTGTGTTTGTGTGAGAAGGGAGCTATGGGGGGCAAGGCTTGTGGACCCACCCCAGCACATCACAGACTCCCTGAGATGGTGTCTCCAGCAAAGACAAGCCTTACATGACCAAAGCAGGGCTCCCCTGGCCTAGAGGATTGCATCAGTGTTTTCCTGATATTAGGACAGTAGGGAGGACAAAGAGAACACTGAGGCATTTCCCATGCCCATGCCAGCACTCAGCACCGTGGCTTCAGCTCCTGCACACCAAAAGGAGCACATCCACTCAAGTGCAGGATGTGCCAGCCGTGTGTGCCTCTCCAGGCCACACAGGAACTGTTACTCTTACAGCTGCCAGAGACCCAGACCTGCACTGGACCCCAAAGCCCTCACAGTCCCACCTAAACAGACCAGGCATACAATGAATGAAGATTTATCTGCCACTCCTGTACACTGGGAAGGAGGAGGACACTGAGTGACACACAGAGACCATGGCAGGACTACAGTAAAAGGATGAGCATATTGTCACTGTGGAACAGAGCTCAGTAGTGTCATTCTCCCACAACCCAGGTGTTCCTAGGCTCAGAGCTGGAGTTACATCTGTCTGATAAGCTCTCTAACACAGGCAGAGAGCAATCTCTTCTG
Source organism: Picathartes gymnocephalus (assembly GCA_013390045.1). NCBI lineage: Eukaryota > Metazoa > Chordata > Aves > Passeriformes > Picathartidae > Picathartes > Picathartes gymnocephalus. Next base: position 115,324 of record WEKY01004223.1, on the reverse strand, counting down.
CTGGGGCTGCTCCTCCACCTTGGGGCACACTGGTGACAAGGGGCATCTTCCCACAGCATGACCAGGAACGCGCGTGTCCCTTCCGAAATGGTGTTTGAGATGCAGCAACACCAGCTGCAAGAAATTTAGAGGAAGGGTAGGCATCTGTCAGAGCAGCCTCTTACTTTTTGCCCATCTCTGAGTTCTATTCAACCCAAGCACCCCTGTCCACAGAAATCACTCTCTTTTTAAATATAAGAAACCAAAACAACCAACACAGAAACCATCTGAAACCCACAAACAGAAACCAAACCACAAAATACTTGAAATGTGTTGGAGTGACCCATCAGCATTTTTCAGTCAATAGTCAGGACAGATGTAGTCCCGAGTGCTGTTTCTCTACTGCAAGGAACAGGAGGTACCCACCAGTACCATTTGTGAGCTCACAAAAAAACCAGCCCAACCTGGTGCATCATGTCTTGAGCTCTGCACCCTGCCTGGATGCCCTCAGGGAACGTTCTGTCCAGCTTTTTATCTCTGCTGCCAGTTGCTGTGGGTCTCCAGGATGTGCTGCCACACACCCACAGCCTGGAATGGCTCCCTGTGACAGCTAGCCTTGGACTTTGCCTGCCTGAACAAAGACAAGAAGAGACTCGGTGGTGCCTTCCTTCTTCCCAGTGGGTGGCTGCCTTTTTCTGCTGGCCGGGATTTTTCAGGGAGTCAGGGACATTGGGTTAAGCATTGCTAGATCAGGGCAGAGAGCCAGCAGAGCTCTTGTTCCCGTAGCACAGGAGGTCAAAGGACCAGCACGCTCCCTCCCGGACAGCACTCCCAGCTCCTCTGTCTGCTGCCACTTCCTCAGGATGTGAGAAATGCTGGGTAGGTAAAGACCTCCTGGGGATGAAGGACAGGGAAGAAGCTCTGCTGGTACCCTTCATCCCAGCCCTCTGTAGGGTGAGAGGTTCCTCAGCAAGCAGGATGCTTAGAAAGGGCAGCAACTACGGGGCAGCTGCCCCAGAGCCCTGTGAGACTGGTCAGAGGACACCAACAAGAAAGGTGAGAACAGGTTAATGAACCTCTTTGATCATTCAGAAGAACAGCAGTACATACCTCTTGCAAGAATAAAAAGATCACGTGAAATTTCACGGTGCAAAGGGTGAAGGGAACAGCCCAAGAGCAGCAGTGCTGGGTCAGGACAGAGTCTCTCTCACTCTGTCTCTCCCTCCAGCTGAGACCACTACTAGGTACATAGGAGAAATCAGCAGACAGAGAGGAATCCAGAGTCATCCTTCCCTGCCACCCCCTGCCAGCACCTCGGAGTCACCAGTGCAGCAGCTTCGCCAGGTGGAACTTGTGTGGGAACCACGAGCACTTACCTGGGGTGGGTTTGTCCAGCCCCTAGCTGTGCCCCACCAGCACTCTGTGCTTAGAGTTCAATGGATTATCAACAGAGAGTGTGAAAAGAGCACTGCTGTTGTTTTTGTACTTTGACCTGAGAATTTCAGGGATGCATGTGGAACAGGAGCCTTTGGGTTGACTCTGGCAATGCTGCAGTGGGCTGTGCAAAGGATGTTTCTAACCAAATTTGATGGGGGTCAGCCTCTCTAAAGAAGAAGGAGGCTTTAGGAGACCTTTAAGTATTCCATGTAATCAGTGCACTTGTAGTGCTAGAGGGGTAGCTTTATGAGAAGGGAGAGGAGCTCAGGGGCTTAGTAGCTTTCAATGTCGCCCAGTTTCTGAAAGTTCCTTTCCAAGAGTTTAGGAGTCCAGCTAACACAATGGCTGTGCTTGGAGTGGGACACATTTTCTCTTCCCATCCTTCTGACTGTTATCTTGATGACTCTCCCCTCTGTTTCCAGTAAGAAAGGATGCACAAGCAAGTCCTTCCTTAGCAGGGCATGGAGCCAGTCTGCCTTATCAGGCACAGAAGAGCCAGCCAGGGACTTTCCATTCCTTGCTGCTGTGCCCCTTTAGGAATACCAGGCTGGTACATCTTACATGCTTCAGAGACTTCCGTAGCTCCCCCTGTGCACACTCGGCAGTTCTGTCCCAGGAGACTTCAGCTTGACTTTCTTTGATGGCTTTTTCCTGTTCCTGATAAGCCTCTGCCTGGAAATGCTTGGACAGGGGTATCCCACAGGAAAACTGGGAAGGATGATGCCATTCTGGAGCAGTACAGCCCCTTTGCTCCACAGGGAAGCCCTCAAAAACCCAGCCACTCTGGCTTTCTCCAGCTTCCTTTGCAAGCAGCTGAGAAAAAGTCTCACTTTAGAATTTTGGTGTTCAGCTCTTTGCGTGTGCTGTCCCTGATTGGCCATGCAAGCATGGCATGGAGCTGCAGACTCTGTTCACACTAGAGCTGTGCCAAGGCTTGATCTCCTGGCTGTCAAAGAAAGCCCATTGCAGCAGCTCCATATCAAATCCCTGCAGAACTACCTGCCCTCCACGTTCACACACACTGTCCAAAACAGGAGAGCAGAAAGAGGAGGACAAATGCTGAGCAGATTGGTGCTGTTTAGTCTGGAAAGTACTGACCCAGAAGGCTTTTTTGTAAGTACAACTAGACACAGTCAATGAGAGGCAAGATCTGGACCAGGAGGAATTCCTTCCCAGAGTGCACTGAAGGGGTTCTGGAAACAGAGAAGGCAATGACCCTCCTGAAGCCCAGCCAGAGTCCTTGTAAAAAAGCACCTCAGGGTCACATTCACAGGGGTGAATGCCCTGTTGAAAGAAGTTGTTCTCTCCCTACCTTTGCCTGCATGCAGCACAAGAAAGGCTGCAGTCTCAAAACTTGTGGTGCAAGTGAGGCAAAGCCCTCTGGAAAGCTGGAAGGTTCTGCTCATCATGGACTTGGCCCAGCTGCCAGCACAGCCCATGATGAATAGCCCCAGCATGTTCCAGCACACCACAGCCCCCCAGCATTTACTTTAGACAGCTGCAGCACAAGGAAGACAAATGAGATCCAGAGAAACCCAACCTTCTGTTGGCCTCCTCCGTCTCTATTTACATGTCTGTTTTCTCCTCCAAGGCCATGCATCTCCTTTGTTTAGGAGAGTGTCTGGCTTCTGATCTTGTTCCAAATGGTTTTTTGCTTGAGTCCTTCCTTATTCTGTTCAAGCACTGAGCACAGACACTTGAGGGCCTGCTTTGATTAGAACTCTCTTGACTCCAATGCTTCAGACCTTGTACCAACCCAAAACCATGGCCTCTGCTTGGCACTACCCTGGGGCCAGGCAGTGCACGTCAGCTGCCAGCCAAACTCTCACAGCTGCCTTGCCCTCCAAATCTTGGAAACACCACAAGGGTGAGGATATACCATGAAGTGGAATGGTCTCCATCTCTCTAAGCTCTCCAGAAAAAGAAAGGACTCTGCAAGAGCTTCCCCCTCAAGATGAGCCTGAGTCATGCCCTTGCTCCAAGCCCAAGCTGAGCATCAGGATGCTGGGGATACACCCATCCACTCCACCAGCACGTGCAGCAGCATGAGAGCTCTGCAGGGAACCCAGCCCTGCGAGGACAGGTGGTCTGGGAAGTGCTTGGCAAGATGGGAACAGTGTGTTCTGCCAGCTAGCTCTCCAGCTTCAAACCAGCCTTTATTCATCCCTGAGCAAGGCTGCACAGCTGCTTTCAAAAGGCATTTGATGCTAAACCCCTTGGCTTCACGTTCACCCTGAAGAGCTCTTTTCTGTTACCTCTTTGGGTTGCTTTCTTTTTTTTCTCAAGCCCAAACTCAAATTATGCTGGTGAAACAGAGCCAAGCCTGCCAAGGTCCTTGTCAGGAGCACCCTAGCATGTGGCCCAGATGGTGACAACAAGAACGCTGCTTTTCACTGCTGATGGTTCACACTCTACTATTAGCACTGCACAGCCTGCTCCACTTCAAAGGTACTTCTGATGAAAGACACACATCATCTGTTTCCTTCAGTCTGGCATGGCAAGCTCTCCCCATGCTCCCAAGGCACCTTCATCATTTGGGCAGTAGGTCAGATCCTGGATTTGCATCCAGGAACAAGGGTTTTTTGTGACCACAGCCAGCCCCACATTAAGCACCCAACAATGGGGGCTTCAGAGTGTAAATCTATCCTCTCTTCTCCACCTTTTAGAGAGGTTCCCATGGTCATGGGAAGTGAAGGATTTCATGTAGCCCTCAGTACCATAGCATAAGGCAGAGAAAGTCCACCTCACCCATTAGGAACCTGGTAGGACACTGTAACAGGGGAAAAAAAGGATTAGGAAGGACTGCCTGGGGTCACCTAACCCGTTCTGTGCTGAGCCAGAGCCAGCACTGTTTCCAGCTATCTGACAAGCTCTGGTCCAACTGTAAAAGTTTCCCGCAGTGGATATGCAGCATTTCTTCATCTGCCTCTTCCTACTAAATGGAATTTCCCCCGAAGTCTGACCCCTGTGGTTTCTTAACTTATCAGAATTAAACTCAGTACTTCTTTTCACTTTCTCTTCGCTATGTCCCTCTGTGCACTTGGAGACCATGTCATCCATTGCTGAAAGCAAGATTAAATCAAGTTCTTTCAGCCTTTTGTTTTCAGGCCACATAATCCACACCTCTGATCAAACTCAGCACTGTCCTCCACAACCCTCCCAAGTGGCTGCACACCTTTCCAGTGTCCAGCTGTCCCATCTGGGACCACCTCTCCTAATGAGACTGATTTTTATAATTCATGCACTACAGGACCACTCATGAGTGATGTCCAAAATCCTCACTAAAGAAATCTCAGAGATAAATCAAGCAGCCATCCCTGCTGAAAGGGAAGGGGACAGTGCCTGGATGCAGTGACAGCAAGTTGCAGGACACGCATCCCTTTTTCCTCATCCCAACACAATCCCCGCTTCTCCCATTAGCACTGCACCAGCTGCCAAGTTGGGCTGGAGACCTGAGCACCTCTTGGTATGAGGCTGACTCACAAATGGCTCTTTGTGGTGATTTTTTGCTTTGGTATGCAGTAACTCAGTTTTAAACATCAGCTCTACAGCACACAGGCATGCCAGGGGATGCTATTTTCTGCAACAAACCACCTGTGTTGGATTTGCTGGCAGCAGGGCTAGTGAGCAGTTTAGCTGGAAACCAGATCAAGTTAGAGAGAGCATCCCTCCTACCATCCTCTGTCAAGCTGCAAAATATCTGCTGCTGCAAGTATCTGTACTGGGATGGGGGGCAAAGCAGTGCAAGCAGGACAGCCTGCCTACCCAAAGTGAGAAGTGCTGAGCTGAGTGACAGCGTCTCCAGGACCTGCTGCCCTCCTGAATCTGACAGGCTCAGCGAAGAGCCATTGCACAGCGCAGAGACAGCCTTCAGAAACAGCCAGGTTCCACACAGCAGATTTCAGCCCTGCTTTCAACCCAGGCAGGCAATGAAACACACAGCCCTGTTGGCTCTGACACTGGGAATTCCCTGGGGCAGCTGTCCTTGGCAGGGTCAGAGGACAGTGCAGAGGCTGGGAAATGAAACCAAGCACTGTGAGAAGAGGCTGAATCTGTAGCTGTGGTGTATCCGGGACACTTCTGCTTTTGTTCTTTTCAGTACAGTGGCTGTCATCCATCACTGTAAATGCTGACTGGTGCCTTTCCAAAAGCTGTGTCAGCTAAATGAAAAGGTGGGAAAGTATACATCGCAGGTACTTTCAAGGAAAACACTTGATTTATTCACCAAAGACCATCTCAGCAGCTCACATTTCTGGAGCATCATCCCTCCCACAGAGAGCAGAAAGTCACAGCTTGATAATTTAAACAGGATTAAGGATCATCCATGTAAACAGAGTTGTGAGCTTGCAGTGTGAGGACAGTCCGTGCACATCCCAGCAGAGGAGGGGCTTTCCCAGACATAACATCTGCCAGAAAGAAAATGTTGCTTTCTGTGGGAAACTGGGGAAGAATGAGATATGTTTGGAGAAAGGAAAGAGTAAAGGCTGCAGCAGGTGAACCTCCCAAGCCAGGAAGCTTGTGAAACACCACACCTTGCAAATCTTCATTGACACAGCACAGCTGCCAAATCCTCTGGACGGGCACAGAATAGTCACCGTGCCAGTAAAATATATCTAGGGCAGAAGGATCCAAGGAAACTGGGCAGAAAATAAGCAGCACAGGGTCAAGCAGACAGAGGGAGACACCAGGACTAGAGGTTTGTACTTGTTAAATCTAAAGAAAGATTGCAGGAAGAGCCCCTGGGTCTGCCTTACTGTCAGCAATCTTCTGGATTTCCCTTTTCACCATGAACAAGGAAGGATTTCCCATGCTTATGGGTAAATGCATCCCAGCCAGCCTCAGGCTGCATACCAATTTCAGAGATTCATGAGAAGGTCCAAAACCTTCTCGTTTTTTCCTGCCCCATGGCTGTCCCTCTCATCCCAAGTAGAGCTAACCAGATCTCTACTAGCCCCCTCCCAGCCCCATCCCTGCAGTCTGAGCTGGTGGTGACCCCTCATCTCAGTCTCTGACAGAAACAGCTCTGTTTTGCCCTTTATCCAGGCCATTTTGCTGCGGTTGCAGAGCAATTGAGAAAAAAAGGGAGGATAGGTTCCCCCCAGCCTCTGTGGCTGGGCACACAGTGTGGAGAGCAGAAAAAAGCCTTACCTAGAGGCACAGCTAGGCAAGAAAACAGGATGGAGAGCCACAGAAATGGCACTAAGCCTCCTGTCACTGCCTTCTGCTTGTTTGGAAGGGATGGGTAATGGGTACTTTCCAGAGCCTTCTGTCAGCAGGTTAAGTCTTCTATTTTCTTGCCCTCCTGGTTTTGTCTTTATCTCCACTTTTTAGTGCTTCTATGCATAGAGAGAAGATGGGTGCATCTGAGGGGAGTGAGGATGGGTCCCCCCTCCCTTTCCAAGGGTGTGCTGAGCCCTGGGACCCGGGCAAAGCTGTGCCTGGCTCGTGGCTGACCCCATACTGCAGTGAGTTGTGGTTCCTGCTTCTTCTAGAAACACAAAGGTGAGTCAAGTCCTGTCTAGGCACAAGGGTCTCCATCTAAGACAGCTTCTGGGCTCAATTTCACTCCAGGAGTTCAGGCCAGGAAAAAACCTGGTCCTATGCTCCAGTCCTGGGGATGAAACCATGGAGGTGCAGGCTGGGCAATGCCAGCGGGGAGAGTTCAGCTGCAGGAGGAGCATGGCAGGAATGGCACCAGCTCCTTCTCGGAACCACACAGCCTGGCTAAGAGTGCTGGCATCTTCCCACAGGACAAATCTCAGCAGAAAGTGTCCAGACAAGCAGCAGTGGTGATGATATGCTGGAAATGGAGGTGAAGCAAGCAGGGGCCTGAGGATGAGAGATCCAAGGTCTGGATCCTCTCCATCATCCACACGTGTTGTTTAGGCAAGAGCAAACACTACCATGGAACAAGACTAAAGGGGCTTTTCCTCACCTGGCTTCCCACCCTTCCCAACCGTCCACATGTCCAACCTCCTCACATAAACCCAGACTGGTCCCTGAGCCCCTGCCAGCTGGATCTGGCACTTGTCCCAAGGGAGAGCAGCCCCTTGCCTTGACACCAAGGGGTGGTGACCACCAGAATGGGGAACAACTGGCCCGTGCACTGGCAAATGTGCCCAGGGCATGTCCACAACTCCTGCTGACTCTTGTGCCCCAGAGAGCCACATGAAGAAGCTGTGTGAAGATTGTGAGACGGGGAACAGCTTTTAGCCCCCAGGTCAGTGCTCACCGTGCCTGCAGGCCCGTGTGGGGAGGATGCAGTCGGCTCCTCCCCAGTCACTCCAGGAGCAGCATGTGCAACACATGGGGCATGCTGGTGACAGAAACAGCCCTGTACACCATCTCTTCAGAGGCAAGGGACAAAACCAGTTCCAATAAAGCGCCTGGAAAGGGTATTATGGCAGCAAGGGAGACCAATGTAGCATTTCCCTTGGTGCCTGGCCGCAGAGAAGCAGACAGGTGTTTTTGCCATGGAACCTTCAATCCTACCTCCCAGCTGGGTATATCTGTGCCAGGTCAGACCTTGAGACCGCAGCAGATTGTGCCTGCTGTGTCTGGTGCCCCTTGAACTCAGCCTGGGCAGCATCCAGGACTGCTTTTGTCAGAAATATGAGCGAGTGACCAGCTCTTAAGCAACTTCAGCTTTATTGAGGGAAAAGAGACAATCTGGTATGGGTGGCTCAGGAAGGGATGGCGCACTCCACCAGAGCTCTTCTGGACGATCCAGAGGAGGAGAAGCGCTGTCGTGTCGAGGAGTTCTTCAGGGCAGGGTCTTCCTTCTTACAGGACAAAGACCCTGAGCTGAGCTCGGGCACCCTCTTTTATAGAGGCCAGGCTAGCTCCGATTGGTGGGTTTCTCAATCTGCTCTGGGATTGGTCAGTTTCAAATTATGGCTCATCATTGGTTCTTAAGTTTAGGGGTGTGGTCTAGGTTTGACAAAACTCCCTGGTGGAAGATTCTGGAGCTTCCTTAGCCGGCGCCATCTTGGCAAGGGGCAATTCAATTCAATCATTAATAACGATTAAGTTGGTACAACAATCATAACAATCACCATAATGGTAAGTATAACAAGATTAATGGGGGATAACAGTGTAACAGTCACAGTACAGGTAAGTATAATAACATTAATAAGAGCTTTTAATAAGGGTAAATGTAACATCAGGGACCATTTACTTCTCATACTTTCACCATGCCAGGCAGACACACGAGTGCTGTCATGGTCCCAGCTGTGACTGCTGGCATCGTACTGCAATGGATTCTGGTCCTGCACCACCCACCCCTAAGGATGCAGTGAGGGCAGGAAAAAAGTGAGAAAAACATGTCTGGAGAGAGTAAAGCAGGACTTTCTTACTGAAACTAGCTTTGGGCTGAGAACCGAGGTTTTTGACATGGCAGTGACTAGATGCTTTCTCTAAGGAAAGTGGCTGCTTCCTTCTAAAGAGATCATTGACATTTTGAATCACAGAAACTCACTCCCTAGTTTACTAAGCACTGAACCAGTCTAGTTTTTGACAGATTTCCAAGAGGAGCTGGGCTCTGGAGTGGGGGAGAGGCTGCTGCAGGGCTGGAGGAGGGACAGGAGATAGAACCACGTACCTGGTCCAGGACAGGATCTCTTCTTGTCCTCCCCTGGGGGGTAAGAGCAGCCTTCTGCCAGAGCTGGGATCTGGATCACCATCCACGTGAGAACCATGGCAGACAAGGACCTAGCAGGGATCTGTGGTGTGCAGCTGTGTTATTCTGAGGAGAACACATTTACTACTCCCAGGAGAGATGGGAACCCTGGGCTTTGCAACCATGCTCTTACAGGCTAGTTGTCCAAGACATCCCTGCAACTCTTATAGAAATAGATTAACCTGTTTCCAACATCCAAGAAATCAGTGCAAACCCCCTCTCCCTCATTTCCCCTGGTCCAGGACACTGTTCTGCTTGTCATGGTAGCCTGCAGCCAAGGCTGAATCTGATCCACCCCAGGCTAAGCCCCTCTGGCAGTCCCTGCCCTTCACAGGGACCTGCTCCAGCTGCAGCAGCTCAGCCTCAGAGCAGATCCATGCCAAGCATCCTCCCCCTCCCCAGCCACGGCCCCCTCACAGGTCACTGAGCGAGCAGCAGGAAGGCTTCTGTCCAAGCCAGCGCCAGTTATCCTCATTTCCAACTCACACTGTTTGTCTTGGCCTCTCTTCCCATACCAGCTTTCCTTCTCTTCCTTCTTCTGCCTAGGATTGAATTGCTGGGGCTGTCACTGTAGTTAATGATCTGGGACAGAGCTGGTTCTCTGGGAGAGGCACACGCAGAGACATCCGAGCCCGAGGCACTGCATGTGCAGATACCAGGGAGGGGCAGCCCAGAGGGGAGAACGCCTGAAAGAGAAACAAGCCACCAACTGAGAGAGCCAGGCAGCCAGGGGAGGAGGGACAGGATTAAGCTTGCGTTCAAGAGGTGTCAGCAAAAAGACATCAGGTACCTGGGCACTCCCTGGCTTGGACAGCCCAGCCACTGCACCACTGTGGATGCCATCCCCTGAGGGCCGGTGGCCATGTTCCCCTTGCCTTCATGAAGAGTCATGGTCCACTTCACTCCCAACCTGTCCCCAGACATGCTGACTGGCACCAAACCTGGCTAATTGAATGATGCAGACAGTCACACAGCGGTGCTTGGGAGAAGAGGATGGTGCCTGCCTGCTGGACACACAAATGCTTCAGCTGGACAGAACAGCTTTGTTCAAACATCACATGGCCTGGACAAAAGGGGACATAAGGACACTTTGAGAAAGCAAGACCTTTTTCATAGATCACAGCAGACCCAGGAGGAAAATGGCCACAGACTCTCGACCTATTGTTGAGTGGCAGGAGCTGGGGCGCTGCCATCTGTGCCTTATCCATGGATGTGCCCAGGAGTGGGTGTCTTCAGCAGCCTCCATTGCCCCAAAAGCTCATCTTTCTGCTCACCTGCACCCCAGCTGCCAGCAAGTACTGACCTGCCAGAGTAACCAACCACACCGTGCCTCAGTTTACCTTTACTGCAAGGAAAAAGCTCCTGTCCCTGCTCCGTGTTCTTCCATGTCCCATGCTCCTGTTGAAGCTGAGAGCTGGGGAGCTCCAACCCAGCATCTGCGCTGGCAGGACTGAAGCGTTTGGGGCTGGATGGTGCAATACTGGCATGCTCCCTCCTACCCCACCCCTGCACACCTTCCCCCGGGGACCCGCGCCTGTAGCCTGGCTGAGCAGTGCAGAGCAGGGTGCTAGTTTTGCCACAGTGCTGAGCGATTCCCAGGAGAGACCTGCAGCAGCCCATCTGCTGTGTCCTTCACCCCTAGGAAGCCTCTTTTCTTCTCCCCACACCCCAGCACAGCCCCCTTGCCACTGCAGAACAGTAGGCAGTGCTGTCTGCTCGCCACACACTCCATGCTGGCTTCCAGGTTCAAACACGAGGCACGACAAATACCTGATGGCTTTTCTTTTTATTTAACAAAATCACAGCATAGTAAAAAAAATAAAAAATAAAAAAAGACAGTAAAGAAGAGGCATACGCATGGAATTGTTGCAATGAACAGATCTAGCAGCAAATAACCTGAGAGCAGCATGAACTCCAGGTGTAGGTATGGGGCAGGGCTGGACAGTGGTGTCAGGCTGAGGGACTGAGAAAGAGTGAAAGAGTGCAATGTCCCTGAGGAGAGCAGGGGCTAAGAGCCACATCTCTGCCTGCTCTGCATTAGTGTCTCTATTTCTACCCTTGCAAGGAAGGGCAGGAGGGAAAGAGTGCAGGGAATTCAGGAGGGAGAGGGGAACCACATCAGCCACACATTTTCTGAGGGCATCTGGGTTGTGTTTGGCAAGGACCAGCAAAATATATGGCCATGGTGGAACATCTCCATCACTGCCCTCCATCCCCACACTGTCCTGTGCTGGCAGCCCCTCCCAGGGTTGCAGAAGGATTCTAGGTTGGGGCTGACAATGGAAACCAAAGGGATCAGATGAGAGCTGGAGGTCACAGCTGCTGTGCTGAAGAGAAGTCTGAGACTCCCCAGCCTCACCTTGCAGATCCATTAAAGAGCTTCCAGGCTGCAAAGGTGATGGAGTCCAGCAGCCCCTGGTTAGCCTGACACAGGCTGCTGGGTCACACTGGAGACAGAGGGAAAAAGAGAGAGCAGACAGGGCTCTGCCCAGCCCCACACACTGGCATGAGTCTCAAGGAGGGTCAGCCCTGAGGCTGGAGGTGTAAGCAGTTGGCTCCATTAGCATCAGATTCACAGCTGGGATCTGGTCCCCTCCAGCTCCTGGGACCAGCCACGGCTTCTTCAGGACCTACTTGCCCTGGGGTTTGGCCTGGGGAAGTGAAAAAGGCAACTGGTATTAGTGTGCTCCTTGTGGTATGAGCCTCCCCAGAGTTGCTTCCTCTGCTGGCTGAGCCACAATAGTGATGGACCTGTCAGGGCTTGTAAAGCACCCACCAAACTCATCACAAGCCCTCCCCATGAAGATGCACAAAGCAGATGCACAGCAAACTCCAAGCTTGCTGGGCAGACATGGGGAGGGATTTTGCTCCCGATGCCATTTGCCATGGCACACACCAGGCTCAGGCAAGAGTGACACTGGATAGACCAAAGTCCCAGGGCTGCATTTATTCGGGGTGGAAGAGGGGCTACCGAGGAGGCAGACTGGTCCCAGTTGGAGGCAGGAGAGATGGAGACTAAGACAAATTATCCATGCCTCAGCAGAGCATGCCCCTGCTCTTCCCAGCAGCACTGGGAAAAGCCTGTTTGGCAGTGGATGAACCCACCCCCTGGCTGATCTCATGCCTGGCTGAGAACAGGGATGGTTCTTACCCTCTTGGCAGAGCTGGCATCCAGCCTTTCTTGGAGACGAATCACCCACGAGGAATGGAGGGGTGCACAGAGGCGCTTGCCCTTTGTGGTGATGAATCTGCCATGCCCACGAGGGAAAAAAACAAGATGTAGTGAGCAGGACACCCCATGGGTGCTCAAGAACAGCTCAAGCTCTCACCCGCTGCCTACCTTACTGCCCTCCCCCATCTCTACCCATAAATGAGTTTCTTCCCTGGCTTTTGTCCCATACTCTCCCCTCTCAGCTTCTCCCCTCTCACTGAGCTTCTGAACCTCCAGGATCTCTTCTGCAACTCTCCCCATTCCTTCGCCCTCAAATCGAGCTCAGTGTCCCCCTCCATCCTGCTCTGCCTCCACCCCTGCCTCCATGCAAGGCCCATCCCTTGGCCATCAGGAGGCCTTGTCCCTCAGCTATCGCCACTTGGGCTCTTACACGGCAGCAGGGATGTCACAGCCATCCTGCACCAGCTGGAGCCGGTAATCCTGCACGATCCGCCGCGGGATGGGCGTCTCGCTTGTCCTCAGGCAGCAATCCAGGACGTTGTTCCCACCGTGCACTGCAGGAGGAACACACCATGCAGGCTGAGGTCTGCTGCACCTATCCCGGCTTCCCTGGAGGGTGAAGGGGCTGCGGCAGGATGGTGCCCGCAGGATTGCTGTCACAAGCTGCCCGGGCTGGGCACACAGGCTGCAGCTTTATTGCGCTCACACCCCACTGCTGGCAGCCCTTTGCCTTCTTCCGTCAGAAAGCAAAGGAGATGGGGAACAGTAAACAGGCAGAAGGCACCCCTTTCTGCATGGCTGCATCCTTCCTGCACCCCAGTTGGCAAGGCAGGACACAGGAGTCTTTACTTACCCCGCTTCAGGGTGCTGCAATACAGACACATTTCTGAGGGGCTGGGGATGACTTCAGCTTTATTTACTGAAGCAATCACAGGCTTGGCAGCTACCCCACCACCAGCCCACCCCACACGGATCATTCCTATGACAGCTGAAGGACATAGCTGTCTGTGCTTCTCTGCAGGGAAGGAGATCCAGAGTCACCCTCCCAGTAAATGCTGTATTCACTGCTAACGCCTGACAAGGCTGGCAACACCCACGGACGTCTGTACCTCCAACAGCAAGGTGTGGTGAACACCACAAGGCATCTGGACCCCCCCGCCACAGAGCAGAGGTCCTGATGTCACCCACCCAGACAGCTGTGACCTGTGCAAACCCCGTGTCCAACACCAACAGCCCCTCAAACATGAGCCTTGCCCAAACAGACACCTTCCCTCTGGCTCCCAGCCCTGCCACTTGCCTCCAGGCTGGCCCACACCACAGGGTGACAGGAATGTTCCCCCCGTATAGTGGGGAGAATGGGACCAAGACAATCCCAGCCCAATGTGTGCAAGCAGGGCTAGGGCACTGGGAGGCAGGATTGCTCCGTGGCCTTTCCCAAACACACCTTCCCAGCCCCAGAGCCCAGCAGACTCCTCTCTGGACTTTGGGCAGGACAAAGTCCCTGTGGGACAGGTTACAAGAAGAGGATGCAGGAGGCCTGTAATGGCGACACAGCCACGTGTCCCTCTAAAAGTCTGCTGGAAATGCAAAAGAGAGAAGAAACTGAATTCTCCCACTTCCAATGCAGGAAAGGCAGCCTGAGAGGTCCCCTCTTACCATCCAGGATACGTCCCAGCAACAGGAGAATGAGGCAGAGAAGATGCAGGCGCTGCATTTTGCTGCTGAGTCTGGCAGAGGATAGGCTGGAGGCGATGGAGCTCCAGGCAGGAGAGGTGAGCTCTGCACAGCTTCCCTACACTCTGCTGCTGCTGCTCCCCACTGCTTATATATCCTTCCAGCTCATGGCTTTCACTTTCTTTTGGAGGTTGGGAGGTTGTAACAAGTCTTACCACAGGCTGGATTTTAATTTTGAGCAGTTCCCGAATATCCCAGCAGCTGTTTCCCTGCAACCAGCTGTTCCATGGTCCCATAGCCAAACACTCTCTTGCCCTCTCTGCCAGCACTCAGGCCACAGGCATTGCTGGTCAGCTCCAGGGTCCTTTTACCTTATAAAAGCACCCCAGGGCCCTGGGATGGCACGTGGGGGGTCTCACCCCACACACTTCCCAATCTCTTCTCCAAGACATCTCTGGGACATTCACATTAAATATCATATACTATCAACTCTGATTCTAAGGGTGGTAGAACTTGCCTCAACCCCATTTTTGGGGTAAATGGTGGTACTGGGGTGATATCTGTCTCCCTGCCAGAGTCTTCCTGTCTGGTTGCTGAAACCTGGCTGTCTCCCCCTGCTCTCCCGAGTGCCGCCATGAGGGCACATCCAACGCTGGCAGAAAGAGGAGCGCCCAGTCAGCACACTCCACTCCAGGGCCAAGATCTCACAGGCCAAAAGGCAACCTGATTTCCAGGTGTCCCAGAAAATGGGTTCTTGGCCAAAGGCAGCTACAGAGCTTCCTGTAAACAGGTTTTCTCCATGCAAGAGCAGAAATCCCCCACGGAGGCTGTGTGCACAGCACAGGGTGCCAGCAGCTCACCCGCTGCGTGGGCACTGCTGAGAGTGAGGACCAGCGCTCCCGCTTTGAATCTTCACAGGAGCACAGGGACGGGGGTTGTATCTCCTTGGTATGGTGACTCACCACCGTGCCAGTGCCAGTGCCACCTGCAGTGATGTCCCTTAAACCAGGGTGCTGCAGTCCCTTGTGGGAAGCAGAGAGCACTGGGGTTGTGCAGCCCAGGGAAGGAATGATGGGAGGCTCGCTGCTGTCAGCATCTGCCTTGTAGGGGGTTGAAGATGCCAGAGTCAGGGTCTTCTTTGAGGGGCCCAGGAGCAGGACAAACATAAAGGCATCAGATGCACACAGATAAATTCCCACTGACAATAGGAAAAATATTTTGCAACAGGGGAGAACAAACCCTGGAGCAGAGTCTCTATGCCTGCACCTTTTCCCTTGTTCAAGTTTTGGACTGTCCTTGCACAGTCCTCCTCGTCTTCCTCAGTGGAGAGCAGTGTACAGATCCCTTCCATGTCGACAACTAATCTACCCGGGTGCAAGGCACAGAGCTGGGACCCGGGAACTTCAGTGAGTCCCTCTGCTCCTCTCAACAGTAGGAGAGGCTCTGCTCTTTCTCCACTCCATGGTAAAAAGCAAGAGGAGACTCCACCCATGCCACCAGACGTGGTGCTGCATCCTTGCACTGGCACTGGCAGTGGCACCAGCCTCATATGTGGGGTGATCTCCTCCATCAGGAAATCATTGCCTCAGGCTGCTCCTGTGCCCTGGCAAGCCAGCGCTGTGGAGAAGGGATCAGGCAAGGGCTGGTGGGCAGGAGGAGTAGCACAAACAGGATGTGCCAGCTTAACTTTAGTCAGCACCTGCTGACACTCACAAGCCAGCAGAAGGCGAGTTTAGGTGGTGGAGGATTAGCGTCCGTCATCAGCCCCGGGCTCCCTGCAGGTTTGGGGATGTAGGCTGGTTCTGCAACCTGGTCTCTACTTAATCTCCTCAGGACGCTGCCAAAGAAATGTCACAGCAGGGAGGATGACAGCTTCTGGTTGCTGGTGGCCAGAACAGTTCCTAACCGAGAGCCAGCTCCTCACTGGGGGTCGGTCTGACAGTGTGGAGCCCTCTGCAAAGAGTGGGTCCCAAGAGCAGAGCCCTGACCCACTGACAAGAAGTGCTGGGGGTGCTGCCCAGCAACAAACCCTCACCTCCTTGCATGTTCAGTGTGTTTGACAGATCTTGGAGCATGACCACGGGCTGGCAAGGGGTGCTGGGGGTCCCCTCCAGGCACTGCTGGATCCTGCACCCCATGGCAAGCAGGGGTGTCACCAGCCACCACTTCCCTGGCACAAGGTTCTCCCACCTGCTGCCGGCTCCCAACTGGCTCTACACCAAGAGAATCTTGCTGAGCTGGAATATATCCATCTGGGACTAAACTTCTTATCCACCTCTGGCTGCAGGGGACCCTCACCCCTTGAGCTGCCCACAGCCCCTGTCAACAACATGGGCAGGAAAGGGAGGTTGATCTTCCTCATGACAGTTGTCGGGGAGCCAAGTGGGTGAAAGCACAGTTGCTTCACACGCCTCTGCTCCCCAGGAAGAACACCAGAGAGTGAGGAAAGGGGCTTTCCACTTGCATTGTGAAAGGGCAATGTGGCGGGTTTCCCCCCTCTACTGGGGTCAGTGAGATTTCTAAGAAAAGTGTGGTCATCTCTGAAGTGCATCCCTGTGGCATTCAGGAAGGTCACCCATCCCCCTTGCAGGACTGACCCTCAGGGACCAGAAGAGGTGGTGCAGATGGGAAAGACAGGGATGCTTCAGGGTACAGGGTCCCCGGAGGAACAAGCAGGCAGGGGATTTGGTGGGGATGAGGGAAGAGCATTGTTCACACTGACTCATTTAAGCCTCTTCCTGAGCAATTAGGGAGCACTGGAGCTCAGCCCCGAGGACACCACAGAATATAGCGGGAAGCATCCATGAGAGCACTCACTCCTGCAGAAACCTCGATAATGCAGTTGTTAATTAAAGTGGAAATCAGAAAGGACAAAAGATCCCTGTGGGAAATCCAGCCCATTGAAATGTAAACGGACCACGTGGGTATCACCTTCACCCCTGGGCTCTCCTCAGGGAGCACTGACCATGCTGTTGTCTTCCTGGAGACCTGTCAGCCACAGGAGCTCCCAGGACAGCTGCTCCCCAGGCTGTCTGGTGGTGGTCTGCCTTCCACCTCTGAGCTACGGAGCTGGAAAGGGCCAAGGGGGAATTTCAGCAAATTCCAGCTACAGCCAGGCCCTGGGATGGGATCTGGCCTGGCTGCATTCATTTCATTGGGAAATACTGGGAAAGCACTGCAGCTGCTTCAATTTCCCTTGCAACGCCTGGCTCGTGGCTCCCCTCATATTCCCAGTCCTGGTGCAACACAAGGACTGAGGCCACAGCAGCCTGTGGGGCTCGGGCCCCACTGCATCTCCTCTAGCTGAGTGAACACAATCTATCTGATTTAAATGGAGATAAGGGGGTAAAAGAGCAACTCATGGCTTTGCCCAGAGGTAGCAAAGATGAACATGAGGATCTGGTTCAGAAGGATTCAAAAGGTTCCAATTCCTGCTCTGTCTCTAAAGCTCACTGGCTTCAGTGTCACTAATGTTGAGGTCACCATGAGTGATGAGCAGCAGATCCAAAAAACCTTCAGGTGTGTCTTGCTCTACACTCCTGGGCAAGCAACCATCTCCCAGGATGGCTGCAACACACGTGTCCCTCAGCATCACCTTTGGGGTGCTGTTTCCCAGCCAGGTGCTTCCTGCAAACAGCACTGAGATGGTAGTGGCCAGGTGGGATGCCCCCAGCCCTGACTCCCTGCTGTCATTCTGCCTGCCCTCTCTGCAACCCCTCCAGGGATTTCAGAGGGCATGGCTGAGGACAGCTCAAAAACCTGTACAAAAAGCAGCCAATCAGCAATCTCCTTGACATCCTCTGCATGGCTTGGCAGAGAAGGATGCCCAGTGAGGCTGCACACCCAGTTCACCTGTGGACAGATCTTCAAGCACATGGACAGAGCAAACTCTTGGGGGCTGCTTTCACTTCTCTGTTGGCTCTTTGACAATGGGCAGGGGGGACTGTGAAGTTCTTGGTTTATTGCAGCTTTGGGGCAGGGCTCATGTTGACCCCACCACAGGATATCCTCAGAGCAGAGCAGATGCTTTTTCACAGCCGAGGAACAGATCTGCAATGGGGAAACAAGGATGGGAGAGAAGCAGAGGGACCTTGGGTTCTGGGAAAATGGAAGGAGGGATAACAGCATGAGACACCTCAAAGTCAAGGGTCTTCAGACAGCAAAACAGAAGGTGAGGAAGGAGGACACTTGGGAGTTACACATACACAACAAAAGGAGGAAATTCTGGCCTGTGTCCTCTAGGACAGCATGAGTGCCAGGGGATTGCCAGGACTGGGAAATACCTTGGGGCAGGAATGGTGAGAGCTTCTTGTTGCCCACCAGCCACTTTCCCACATCCTCTCTGCTCTCAAGACCATGGCAGACCTCAGGAGAGCACTGTTGGCAGAGAGAACACCACAAAACACCTTGAAGCTTTGCATGGAAACCAAAGCCCCTCTAACACCCGTGCAGCCCCAACAGCAGCCCTCGGTCCCCATGAGGCAGCTGCAGCACAGCCCACTCCTGCTGCTGGGCAAGCACCTGGGATGGAGGGACGGATCGGGTGTGCCTGTGTCCAGGTGAGCCTTGCTGGACCTCTGCCTGGCATCACAGCCCGGACCACTCTGCTGCTGGCACAACCGTGGGGCATCGTCTGCACCAGCTAATGACTTGAGCTAATCATTTGGCCTGGGCTCAAGACTTTCTTGGCTGCACTGTGTTTTCTGTCTTGCCCAGGGGCTGTCTGCTGTCACTGAAGCCTTACTGCTCCAGAGTGGCTGAGCTTTCCTAACTTTCTGTTCAGTTTAATAGTGTTGCAACTTTCTTTCCTTCCCTGCAGACTCATTCTATGTCTAGGTGGGCTTGCCTTGCCCACCTGCTACCGTAGCACATACTTCATCAACACTGCCTTATCTTTGCACATGGGGCAAAGGAGCAGGTTTGCCCTGCCCAGGGATACAGCTTTGTGAATTCATTTCTGCTGCTTCACTGCATCTTAGACCTTCTTCACATCTCTTGTCCCAGCTGGGGTCCATGGATTAAGCTCCTTTGTGAAGAAAGAATTTTGGTGCCCGCTGAGTGTTGCAGGTCCCTGCTCATCGCTTCTCACAGGGAATCTCCTCATAGGTGTTTCCCATGTGCCATCTCACTGTAGCAGCACTGTGACCACCTGTTTCACACCTGCCTCGAGAGGCTCCCAGTAACCCTGCCACCTTGTTTTTCTGGACAGCAGCATCCAGCAATAAATCTGGAAGGGGAGTGCAAACACCTGTGCCTTTGCAGGCACAGGCACACATGGGGTTACATTTGTGCATCTGTGTCCATGCTCACGTGTGCCTTCCTGAGCTTGGGACAAACTCCAGTGTGCTTCCAGACCCTGGTTTTTTGGTAAATTTAGGGCAAATTAGAACACCACGACTGGCATGTCTTTTTAACCTGTTTTAGCCTAATGCCTTCCTCACATTTGAAGGAAAAAAGCCCTCCTGTGCAGTGTTCACTTCCACAGCCAGAGACACCAGGGCACATTTTACACAGTGGCTCACTCTTGTCACCTTCTCATGCTTAGCTGTTTGTGGTTGCAGACATATACATCTGGACCTAATTTTTAGGGAATTTTTGTGACCATTTCACAATCTCCTGACCCTTCAACCAGCACAAGGAGTTCATCAGAGGCAGGGCCACTGGATGCAGTGCATCCCCATCAAACACAGGGCTGCCTCCAGCCCTCCCACAGCACTCCCAGCTGACTCCTTGTGTGCAGGGGTCAGTTCCCAGGCCTGCAGCAAAGCCCAGTCCAGAGCACAGCCTCATTAATAACCTGTTTTACTGCTGTTATCCCAAAGTGGCAAGGAGCACAGAGCCCCTGCTGAGCAGTGCACATCCAGGATGGGTCAGAGTTGGAGGGACAGGCTCGGCCATGAGCCTGGTGTAATGTCCAAACCAGTGTTGTGCCCACATTTGCTTGCACCTCAGAACCCCTCACTGGGGACAGATGAGCAACCAGGATGCCTCCACCTTACCAGGCAACACAGCTACAAGAGAGGGGACTTGCATTTCTCCCCTGTGCCAGCAGCTCCCAGCCTGAGCACCCCAGGAATGCATCACACAGAACGGGAAACGCCTGGAGATGGGGGATGCTGGTGTGTGGGGCAGCAGAACACCCTGCCATGCAGCCCTTCCCACCCCACCAAAGCCCATCACAACAGCCAAAACGAGTGAGTTTGGTTATAAAGGATACATTTTATTGCCACACATCCTGTCCAAAAGCAGGTCTGGCAGACAGCCGCGTGTTCCATGTGGAGGAGGCGGCAGCAAGGAGACAGCTCAGCGCCTGTCCCATGCTCAGGGCTGGTATCTTGGACTTCGCAGTTACTTTACACAGCCTTAAAATGATAGACCTAAATGCCCTTTTAATAAAGCAGTCAAGCCAGATATGTACTTGGTAGAAACACTCAGCTACAAGCTTTACTCCAACAAACACACAGCCCGTGCTGATAATGTTAAGCTCTGCAAATCCTATTACTGCATTTATATGACTTAATAGACCTTTACTGACCAAAGTCCACATTCAAAATCTCTGCAAGCAGATAGCAGTGCAGCTCTAGTACAGCTGTTCAATTTGCTCCTTCTCAGCGTGCCAGGGAGGGCAGGTTGCAAGCACAGGGAGATGCCATTTCTTCTCCTGCCCTGTCCCAGGGCTCTGTCCCACCTTCACGTGCAGTCTGACCTAAAGGTGTCCTCTACTTGGCGACTTCTCTCACTGAGGGTTTGAGATAGAGCTGCTCTCAAATGGCTGCAGGATGTCTACAATGAGTTATACAGAATCTTCTATTCCCCCACCTTCAAAGCCTCACATGTGTTTTTCACCATGTGGTCTTTTTGCTTTTGGTAAATAAGTATAAGAGAGTTGCTGGTGCTTTTTTTTTTTCCAGAAAACTAAACATTTGTCTTAATAGTGTCTGAATCCCTGACACAAGCAAAGCCAGGGGAAAGAAAAGGGTAAAATTCCACTAGACTGAACAATTTGTTCTGATTTCAATGCAATTTTGTAGCCAGGGGAGCTAAAAGGGTATAATTCCACTAAATTGAACAATTAGTTCTGATTTCATGGAAATGTTGTACCTAAAAAAGAAAATTAAAAACCAAAGGGACAAATTGTGGCTATCTTTATCCAAACTACAATGCAACAGTGCACCATAAAAACTGGAATACTAGAACAGCCCAGACACAGAGCCACAATGTTACCCCAAAACTCTCCATCTCAGCCGCTATTAATTGCTCTGAAAGAAGCACCCAGCAAGCAGCTCAAGTAGGACCACAGGACTTGGGACCTGCCTAGTACCCCACGGCCTTGCAAACCAAAAAGGAGCAAAGAGATGAGAGGAAAATAAAATGTAGCCATGGTTTATTTGGTAGAAAAATAAGAGAAATCTTCCAGAAAAACCACCCTGCAGCATAAAGGCTACTTTGTGAAGCACGAGGAGACAGAAATAAAGCCTTTCAGGAAGACTGAATGAAAGCACAGTTTTCAAATATAAATACAAATGTATAATATCCCCCGAAAAAAGTCATAGGAAAAGCGGCCATCCTGCTAGGCTAAATAATTTCCCTTCAGTGGGAAGCCTGTCCACTTCCCTCTAGAGGCCATGGCTCAGCTCCCACGCCCAGGTCCCCACTTATTTGGCCGTGGGAGAAGTGAGGACCTGGGTGCCTGCTTTGCTGAGAGCACCCAGGCACTACAGGTGCTGGGGGATCTCCATGTCAGGCATAGCAGCAACAAAGAGGTTGTGGGGCAGAGGGAATTCTCCTCAGCCTGCCCCATCCCCGCCCTGGGGTTGGCGGGTGGGTGGGTGTGTGGTTTCTGCATGTCCATTGCCATTGCCAGGCCGTGGGTCCGTCACCATGGGAAGGCATCCGTCCTAACAAAGGCAAGGAGAAGGGGGTGAGATGGAGAGGGTCTCAGCGAGAATATCCACCCTAGCTGGGGGCTATTCCCTAGTGTGACCTGCTCTGCCCGTCCCCAAGCATTGCCCTATCCCAGCAGCTCCAGAAACAAATTTAATTTCAAGGCAAGTACAAACCAGGAGACAGCTGTTCCCTAAAGTGCCTCCGTGCTCCAGCCATGGCTCTGACAGCTCTCAGAGGCTTTGCACCAGGAGCTGAATGCCCACCCTCCCACACAGAAAGATCTAGAATGGGGTGCAGCACTCTCACCCACCCTACCAACCCCTCTCACCTACCTCTTCAGGCCTGACTTAGACCTGCTGCCGCCTCTGCTTCTTGGATCTGCCCCTGGGACGCTGGGTCACTCCCTGCCTCTTGCCCTTGTCATTCTTGGCCTTCTTGTCCAGCTGCTTCATCAACTTCTGCACAGCATTGTCAGTGGGAGAGGCACAGATTTTCCTGTTCCTCTTGGTGGTGAACCTGGGGGAGCAGTGGAAAGATTTCTGGGAGGGAGCAGCAGGAGGACAGGGAAGGGTTTGTCTGAAGCCAAACTGTTGCAAGTGTTCCTGACCACCACAGGGTACTCACACAACAGCACGCAGCAAACATCCCGACTCGGGTCCCTGGAGGCGGTAGGATGTCACCACGGCACGGGGGATGGTTTTCTGGCTGTGCTGCAGGCAGCAGTCCGAGGCTGAGCTTCCAATGCCTGTGAGCAAGGAGGGGATGTGGGGTTTGGGATGGTCAGTGAGTCAGGACACCTTCAGCACAGAGTTCCAGCTGACAGCACAGAGCTTGCTTGGTGCCGCTGGTCGGGGTGATCTGGAGAACACGTGGGGTTGGAGGCTCTCAACCCCAGTGCCCAGTTACAGGTCAGACCTGGCCCCACGAATCTGAGACACCACATCCAAAAGTGGTGGAAGGGAAACTGAGGCAGAGATGGGCTCCTTGGAAAGGGACTGAACCTCGTCCTCCTCCCTGTTCTTTTCAGCTTGGGGTGCTGCTGCCCCACCAGCCACATGCACACAGACACACTCCCAAGTCAAGCAAGCACAAGCAGGCACAAGCACACACACACACACACACACACAGAGCCCTACACACACCTGCAAACCCCACACACCAATGCACTACAAACACTCCCCTCACCAGCCGGCACCCTGCGCCCCACTCAGACCCCACAGAGTACCCACACACCCTGCCCCGTCCCAGCAGGAGCAGGCAGGAGGGCTCCTCGCCCCTCACCTTGAGCCTGGGTGATGAAGAGGGTAGCAGCCAGGAGCAGGAGCAGCAGCAGCAGCAGGAAGGGGCGGAGAGCCATGGTGCTGCCACGGGTGCTGAGCAGGGCAAGACTTGGGAGCAGGACAAGGCTTGGGAGCAGAACACACACTGCTGCCTCGTGCTGAGGCTGCTCCTATTTATCTCTGGATTCCTTGCTTTCGTTTTCGGACAGCCTGGCAGGCAGCCCACCAGCCGGCCAAGGGCTGGGTGATGCAGAAGTAGAGGGTGGGGGATTCCTGTAAGCTGCAAGCCCCCGTTCACAGACACGTCCTGTCTTGTTCCCAGCTGCCCATCACAGCGTGGGGTGCCAGGTGGGGGACATGCTGGAGATACAGCTCCCATCTCAGCTAGATGAGTCTGTGGGCTCCAGTTTCCTACAGTCTCACAACCTGCCACTACGTGCTCTCAGAGGGTCGGGTGTTTATTCCCATGAAAGGGACCCTGGAAGGTGGCCAAGCTGTGAAAGAAACCAAGGAGTCAACCTGTTTTGCTCTCCCACTTCATGATTTGCTTCCAAATCAAACCACCGACACAAATAATAGGTGAGAAGAGGCTCAGGGTGAGCCCACACCCCTTCCCCCTGAGCCCCCATCCGTGTCTGGACCATCCCATCTGAACAGAGCTCAGTACAGCTGCAGGATGTGTGAGGGCCAGACTGTCCTCTCCTCCAGTGGGACTGGAGAAAACAGCACAGCCCACCATAGTTTAGTGCTGATATCAAAATGTGGGGAGCTGAGGATGAGTGGGGACCTTGACTAGCTGAAGGAATGTGCTGACAAGGATGTGAAAACCTACAGCAGTATGACATGACCCTGTGCAGCTGGACATAGCTGGACAGATGGGGACGATGTAGAAGTGAACCCAGAGAGCTGAACAGGACCCCAGAGGAAATTCCTGTGGTGACAAAAGCTGTCCAAATAGATGGTCTTTTTTACTGGACAAAGTCCTGAGCAACTAGCGTGACACCAGTCCTACAGTGGGGAAAGGATGCTAAGACATCTTTACATTTTCAGGTAATGGCCAGAATATGGTCTGGAAGAGACCAAGGATGGTGGTTTCACAATTGCTTTGGGCAACCTGTTCCAGTGCTTGATATGTCCCCAAGCTGAAAACATTTCCCCCATCATTTAATTAGAATTTTCCGTGATGAATCTGGTGTAACTGCCTCTCACCCTGTGCCAGAGTCCCTCTGAGAAGAGGTGATGTCTCAGCATCACCCCAGCTCCCCTGGACAACCCCCACTAGCAAGAAATCCCCCATGCCATCCTTCACCACCCACTGCTAACAGCCCCTCTTTGCTCACCCTGGCCTCCAGCTCCTTGGGTAGCTCCAACGGAGCATGCCAGCTGTGTCCTGGGAGCCCCAGTGGGATGGGCAGCCCTCATGGAGTCTAACCAATGATAGTGGGGGTCAAACCCCTTCCAGGGCCCCGCTGCCTGAGAGCTGGGTTGTAACACCAGGACCTTCCACCAGTTCCTGATAATGACCCTGATAAATAGTCATCAAGGACAATGAGTAACCCAGGAGAAGACCAAAGTCCCAGATGCTGCCGAAAGCAGAGCTGTGTAAGCAGCCCACACTCTTGTTCCCCTCAGCAGGGAGAAGGCAATGCTGGAGTCGTGGATCACCAACAACTGCCATGCAGCCCTCTCTTGGGCCAGGAGACATGCCTGGGCATGGGGCAGCATGCCAGGGCTGCACTCCTGGGGCTTCCTCCATCGCTCATGCATGGAGATCCCATTCAGGGGGTTACCCACGTGCCCAGCACCCAGATAAGGGGAGGCAGCTCCCCACACACTTGTGCAAGACGAGGCTGGTGTGGAGTTGGGCAGCAGAGCCTGGGGCAAGCCGCAGGCATGGGACTTGGGCAGTAGAGAGTTGTCTGCAGGTGCATCTCCCCAGGGTACTTGGCAGCATGGGGAATGGGTCCCCAGAGGCATCATGTGTGCTGTCACCCATCCCCCTAATCCCAAAGCATTGGTGGCATCAGGGGAGGGCAGAAAAAGGACAGCCATGCTGGTACTCAGTGCCTTTCCTTGTGCAACCTCCCCAGACAGCTGTGCCCAGGTGCTGAGCACCTGGATGAATCCCCAGGCATAGCAGGAACACTGCCCTGTGCTGGAGAAGCTGGGGGAGCTCTGGTCCTGTAGCCATCCACCCTGGTGAAGCCTCTCCCAGAGCCTACATGGTATCAAGACAAACGATGTAGAAGGACAGAGGGAAGAAATCACAAATTGCCACCAGCACAGACCAGTCCACCACAGGACTCCTTCTGCTTGCAAAGGAGAGCTCTGCAGTCCCAGCACAGAGCCCAGATTCCTTCCTTGCCCAGTCTATGTCCCACTATGGCAGCAGGCTCCTGGAAAGTCCCTGGCTCTCTGAGTGTTTTCAAGACACCACAGCAGCAACCTCCGGCCAGAGGCCAGCCCCAAACACGGTCTGTGCTGCTGAGTAGGGTCAGGGCACACGTTTCCCTTCCCAAAGGTATGAATCTGGCAATTCCCTGTTGCTGTGACTTGCACCTCTAACAAAGCATCTGGATGAGCACAATCTCACTCTTTCCAAGGAAGGTGGTTGGAGAGGTCCCAGGAGGGAAAGGGGTACTTGGCAATTGCAGATGCATCTGCGTGCCTGAGCAGCAAGGCCCCTTGGAAATCAGTCTGGGGGTCCATGTCCTGTCTCCCCTTCTGCCTCCCTTCAAGGTATCCCATTTCACTCCTTCCTCTTGATGGCCCTTGCTCTGTCACCTGTTCCCCCAGCCCAGGGAGAAAGCAGGGAGCTTCTGACAATGAGAGATGAGTCAGCATCCCTGTTTGCTGAACTTTTGGGATACAGAGGAAGGGACAGCAGTGGGGTGGAGACAAGGCTTTTTAGGGTTCTCAAACACCAGCAGCCTCCAGCAGCTGGATAGGCACAATTTCTTGCACATAATCCATTTCTCATTGACCTGGGCTCCTGCAGTCAACACCTTTGTCCATAGCTCATAGGTGCAGGATGGAGGCAGGCACAGGGAGGGGTACATAACCAGGCAGGGTGCCCTTTGAGGTGTCTCAGCTACAGAGAATCCCACTCTGACCACAGGGTCTGTGTCTGACACTGTACAGAGCCATTGCAACAGGGCTTTCTACAATGATGCCTCCAGCTACTCCCATGCTCAGGCAGCCCAGATCCAGCCCTCTGCATCCCTGTGGTGGAGGAACCTCCACAATGTATGGAGGGGAGGGTGTCTTAGGCAGAGACTGTGGTGTCCCCACACACAGAGCGCACAGAAACAGTGGGACCATAGCAAAGGTCACTTCACTGCCTTGCTTGTGATCCTCTCCCAGGCACTAAAACCACCATGGCAGCTTGTAGGGGCTCTCTCAAGCCTCCATCCCAAATGCTTCCCAAGTTTGCACTGAGCACCAGAGCTCCAGGGCCAGAATTCATCTGTGGATTACTTCCCTGGTTTCTAGCATCACAGTCTCCTAGCATCTCAGCCCATATTACCAGGAGATCCATTCTCCTGAGCACTCAGCCCGCTACTCATCCACGCCTGGGCTGACCATCAGTCCTGGAGAAGCCCTCAGCTCTGTCCCACTTAACCAGACTGCAGGGTCTGCTTCCCAGGCAGCTCAGGGCTGGGAGCAGAGGTTCCTCACACTGAAGGCATCAAGAGGAGGCAACCAACGGGACTGGGAATTTCCGAATCCTTGTGGATGCTGCCTCCAAGATAAAGTCACTGCTGACAGGAACAGGGTCGCACAGCTCAGTTCAACCCGCTGACCAGCGAATTCCTTCCTGCAGAGGCCGCGATTCCCAGGACCCAGCAGAGAGGCAGTTTGCAAAGCCCAGCGTGGAAAACCCCCTTGTCTGGGAAGGGGAGCAGGCTGCCAGGCACGACGTATAGAAATGTCAAACAGCGGCACATTCCCTGGGACGCGGGAAAGAATTGCTGGAAGTCGGCGGCACACGAGCCGGGCAGGCTGCCCGCTGGCTGCTGCGCCGTCCCCGGCCTTCAGCGAGGCCGGTGGGAAGAGCAGGGTAAGCACAACGTGCCGAGAAGGGCAAGGAAACAGCTCCCCGGGAGTGCACGGGTGCTGAAGCCAGCTGGGCTGGGAGAGGGTCTTCAGCCTTGAAAAGTTTGCCCTCCACACACTCTCCTTTTCTCCAGATGGAAATTTGATTTCCCAGCCGGGTGTGGGTTAACCCTTTGATTGCTAGCATGACTGCAGAGGGGGGTCCGTTTTAAGGCAGGACTCTGAAAATGTTCAGGGGCTGAGCAAGCAGACTGAGAGGCACCTGAGCAGATCCTGCACCCTGGAACAGTGCTCTCTTCCCACAGCATCCTCTGTGGGATGTGCAGGGCTGCACACAGTGCTTGCTCAGACCCATAATCAAGGGACTGAGCAAGATACGTGTTTTGTGTCCCCGTGAAAATTATTTGTTCAGCACTGCTCAGTTCTCAGCCCCCCTGATCCAGGCACATGAGATCCTTTGGACTGTGGCTGTTGTGAGTGTGCCCTACATCACCAGAAAATATAGGGGTGATGGTTCACAGCCTGTCCCTCTGTGGAGACCTCCATGGGGTGGCCAAGAATTGTGTTGGAAAGGGGACAAGGCAGAGAGTAGGAGACACTTTAGGGAAGAGAGGTTCAACTGTTGTTTGCACAACCCTCCAAAAACAGTGTCTCTCTCATCTAGTCCTCGTCCCTTCTACCAGCCACAGGTACAACCCTGTCTCTTCCATCAATACGGGAAGTACATCAATACTCCATCCAGAAATCCCACAGGTCCTCGTATGGAAGTGTAAAACTCAGTGGGAACTACTGGCGCCAACCTAGCCTTCACTGAAAGTGGAGATGTAACGAGTCATAAATCTTCTCACGGCAAAGTGAGCAGCAGCTCCCAAAGCAGGGAGTGCCAGCCGAGCTGGAGCTCTGGGCGGTGGGAAATGGGTGGGCTGGACAGGCACTGTCCGGGATGGGATGCGCAGATGCCTGCGCCTCGTGCAAAGGCATCGCTCTGGCATGTGAATTCACAGAGACTTGAGAAGCTGCTGGGGAAAAAAAGCTGTCTGAGTGTTTTTGGAGAGGAAACTGCTCCTTCTCTCTCTCGGGATGTCAGACTTTGACACCAGGCAGAGCCTCGCTGCAGACGCCCAGCAGCCCGCTCTGCCCCATGCTTCTGGCACGAGCTCACCTCCCTGGGATGGAGAGCCCAAACCAGAGGAAACAGCAGCTGACACAGTCAATGAGTTCATCAGTGGGGTGGGTGTGGGGCTGTGTATGTGGACACAGAGGAATTAAAGACAGCCAAAGGGAAATGAAGCAAAACATTGAGAAGGCTCTGGAGATTTTGCAGAAGACATTACAGCAAGCCGTAAGCTAGGAACTGGATAAGCTTCAGCCAAGACTGGAAAACACCAGAGAGGGCTCTGCTCCTTGTGGTGGCTCAGCCAGACACCCCAGCCAAGGAAGCAGCTGCCAAATGCCCAGGCAGCAGCAGAAAAGGTGAACAGCAGAGAGAAAGCAGAGAGAAAGGAGATGAATCCCCACAGCAGGAGGAGGGGTCAGGCACCACCAGCAGGCAGAGACCCACCATGTTGCTTGCCAGTTTCATGAGCATCAGGACTTGGCATCAAGGAGCACCAGTGCCAGGAGGGCACCTGAACAGTCGTTGGCCAAGTTGTTCCCAGCAGCCTGCACGGAAAGGAAACAGCTGCTGGAAGAGAGGGAAGTGGATATGGGGGGCTCTGGGAGCTCAGCTATGCAGGGGACAATTTTCTTCCTGCCCGGATATAGTTAAAAGATAAGAAAAAGTTACGTACTCCAAACCTATTTATAACTGGCCATGAATGGTGATTCAGAGCAGCAGGACAGAACAACAGAGCCTTCGGAACTTGGCAAAAGCTGGCTCCACCACGAGGCCAGTGCTAGAAGACATGAGGAGTGACCTGAGGGTCATTTTGGCACCAGGCAAACAAGATTTTCCCTGCACCACCAAGGAGACCTGCATGATGCAGAGCAACCTTCTCCCAGGCACACCAGAGCACGGTCTGACCCAGGCACAGCAGGACCTGGGGAGTCAAGACTGGCCATGTGACCTGGCCATCATCAGTTCGGTGTAACCAAGAGGATGCAGAGGACACATGGCTAAACATGGGGCAAAACATTGTTTGGAGCTGGGACACTGCTCCAGACACCACAGCCAGCCAGCATCTGTGGCTCAGCACGTGGCTCAACACATGGCAGTGTGTGAGGGGCTGGGAACTGTGTGAGGGGCTGGAAATTCCCTTTGGGGATGGGGATCAGGCAAGCATCTGTTTACAGCAAGGAAAGAGCTGCAGGCCCAGAAGCTGGGAGACCTGCTGGCAGCAGCCACCTGCCAAGGCCCCACAGATCCTGCAGTGGCAGCTCCAGAAAAGTCACCCAGACAGTTTGAGAGATTCTCTTTGACAGTATCTGGCTCAGGCATCAGGTCAAAGGGCAGGCATGCCATCATACCCATTGATGGGCTGCATCCCAATGCCTTGGCAGCAGAGCAGACCATGCTTGCTGCAGAGATCTGGAGGGGTTCATGGCCGCCAAACTGAGAGTAAGTGCACACCCTGTTCCATGTCCTCCAGAAATGGCTGACTATGGACACAGTCACAAAGGGGAAATGCCCCACCAAGAACACCACGAGGGCTGCAGCCCCAATTTCCAGCTGTGCAGGACTCTGCTCGAAGACTGAAGGTCCCTGTGACAGTTGCCAGCATTGGAAACCCCACATGGTGCCCCAAGGCAAGGTTATAGAGGCAAGAAAAAGGTTTGTTACGGTTGGCATTTGTCAGTGGACAGGGAGAGCATCCTCAGGACAGGTTGCCCAGAGAAGCTGTGGATGCCCCATCCCTGGCAGTGTTCTAGGCCAGGTTGCATGGGGCTCTGAGAAACCTGGTCTGGTGGAAGGTGTTCCTGCCCATGGCAAAGGGGTTGGAATGAGATGATGCTAAGGGTCTTTTCCAACCCAAATTATTCTGTGATTGTATAATTCTATGGTGCTCTCTCCATTGCCTGCAGCTACCTCCCACAGAACAGCAGATCCCTTACACAAATACCACAGCCCCTGACGGCCCTCAGGACACAGCTCTGGCAGAGGTGGCCTATCCCATTCCCTTAGGGTTTCTCTCTCCACTCAGTACAGATTAGGTGAGATCGAAATCTCCCCTTGGGTTTCCAGACAGAAAAACTGTTCTGCCTGTTCCCATCTCTTCCTGCTCTTAGCTCAAGGCTGAGTTGAGCAGAGCATGTCCCACCAACAACTAGGGACAAGGGGGGTGGGTTTAAATGAAAAGAGAGTAGGTTCAGATAAGATACCAGGAAAAAAATCTTTACTGTGAGGGTGCTGAGGCACTGGCACAAGTTGCCCGGAGAAGTTGTGAATGCCTCATCCCTCGAGGTGTTCAAGGCCAGGTTGCATGGGGTCTGAGCAGCCTGGTCTAGTGCAAGGCCCATGGCAGGGGGGTTGGAATGAGATGATCTTTAAAGTTTCCTTTCCAACCCAAACCATTCTGTGATTCTATGAACTCACAACAGTGGCCTCACCCTCCCATCACAGCCGTCGGGTAACACAGCCTTAACTTAAAATAGGCTGATGAGCTGTTGTGGGTTAACCCCAGTAACCAGCTAAATATATGGCTCACTCACTCCCTGCCAAGTGGAGTGGAGGAGAGAATCAGAAGGGTAAAAGTCAGAAAACTCATGGCTTGAGATAAAAGAAGATTTAATAGGTAAAGCAAAAGCTGCATGCACAAGAAAAACAATGTAAGGAATTAATTCACTTCATCCCATCAGGAGGCAGGTGTTTACCACTTCCAGGAAAGCATTCATCATGCTGATGAAGTTAATACTTCATCATGTGTAGTGGCTGTTTGGAAAGACAAATGCTCTAACTCCAAAAACCTGCCCTTCCTCTTTCTTTGCCCCACATTTTATTGCTGACCACAACACCATTGGTATGGGGTACACCTTTGATCTGTTGGGGTCAGCTGTCCCAGCTGTGTCCACTCCCTACTCCTCATGCGCTCCCAAATTATAAGAAAGGCACTGAGACTATGCCAACACTACTCAGCAATAACAAAAACATCCCTGTGTTGTCAACACTGGTTTTGATCACAAATGTAAAACACAGCACCATATGAGCTATTATGAAGGAAATTTACTCTTTCCTGGACTAAACCAGTACTATCTTCACCCCTTATTTGATACCATTTAGGTTATGTTCATGTCTCACTCCACCCAGTACCTCCTCATTAACTATATCCTCTTCCCTTTCCTATCCTTTGATTTATAAACGGGCATCATTCCTTAGTCTATTTGCCATCCCTGTAAAACATCTACAAAATGAGCACTGAATTCATTTAGTCCATGACTTTGGGCTCCATCTATTATGGTGTTACGGGGCAGGAGAGGGAGTGTGGTCGGTGGAGTTACTGGGCACAAAAGCCAGCTCAGATGGGGTCACTGCTGCACTTGCACCACTTTTGTGAGGCTCATCCTCCACTGGCTCAGGTGGTTCCTGATAAAGTAATTGCCGCAACATGCAGCTCAAATCCCAGGCTTCCACAATGCAAGGTGACAATTTCCACCCTGGTCTCTCACAGTGTAACACTGTGATGAACCCCTCCCCTTGCCTCTGCTCTGCCATAGACTCATCCATGGGCCACAACCCCTTTAGGGTTGTGATGTGCAGATATTTATGGCCCCAGAGACTTAGAGGTGTTCCAGTACAGCCTTATCCACGGCCACAGATGCTTCCCTGAGTACCTGCTGCAACATGGATATACCCATGGCCACAAACACCTTGGGCTGAACGACATCCACACTCCAGCAACTTCATCTGCAGGTCACAGTCCCTTTTCTAGGAGTTCACAGTGGCATTACAGCCTGTCCAGTGCACCAGCACAGGAACAGCAGTGATGCCCTGGCCACCTGCCAGCCAAGGCCCATTGGCATGGATGTTATCAGAATGTTCCCAGGCACAGCACAGGAAGGTGACAAACTGCACAGCACTGCAGCAAACTGCTAGAGCAAAAAGCAGCCACTGAGAAGCACTAGGCTCCAGTACATACACACATACATATATATATATATATATACATATATATCTCCAGTATATATACGATACTCCAGTATCAGGCAAGCAAGCCCCATGGAAAGCACAGGAACTCTGCCCACTGACAACTAAATAGCAATGACAAATATAAATTCAGTCTAACACACTCCAATCAAATTTGCCATTATCTCAAATGCTTTGAACACCACACTGGGTGCCAGAAAGGCCTTTATCCCAGACAAAAACGGTACATCTGCCATATGTCACGTAAGTACCTTTCTGTTCCTGCGTTAGTGCTTCCAGGTCACTCCAACTATGTCCATGATGCTGTGGAAGCCTCAGGTAAGCACAAACTTCAAGAACTGACCTTCTTCTGCCACTGAGATCAAGATACAACAATCAGAGAGATTTAATTTGATAGACATGAAAGATGGGAGCAATGGTTAGGTTCAGCCTGTCCGACCACAGGCCAGGAGCTATCATCAACGTGATCGATCAAGTCCATTCCTCTTCTGTAAGCACAGCCCAGAGAGCCCTGCTGTCCATCAGTATGTTCAGTATCAATTTCAGTGGCCAAAATAACCTGTACTTACAAAATGTGTGTCTGCCACAAACGCCGGGGAATCACAAACAGGGCATTGGAGTTGATGTGCCCTTCTGCACACGAGCATCAGGGGGAACAGTTGACATCATCCAGCTTTGGAGTCAACCTTTCAGGAAAAAAAGGGATAAGCCATTGAAAAAAGGATGAGAAGGGACACACCTGAAGGATGGGATGATATCCAGAAGGACCTGGACAAGCTCTAGAAGTGGACCCATGGGAACATCATGAGGTTTAACAAGGCCACATGCTGGTGCTGCACCTGGGTCAGGGCAATCCCTGGTATCAGCACAGGCTGGGCATGAACAGACCCAGAGCAGCCCTGCCCAGGAGGACTTGGGGGTGCTGTGGGTGAGAGGCTGGACACACCCAGCCACAGCACTCACAGCCCAGAGAGCCAAACGTGTCCTGGGCTGCATCCAGAGCCCCGTGGGCAGCAGGGCAGGGAGGGGATTCTGCCCCTCTGCTCTGCTCTGGTGAGACCCACCTGGAGCTCTGCATCCAGAGCTGGGGTCCCAGCACAGGAAGGACAGGGACCTGCTGGAGAGAGTCCAGAGGAGGCCACCACACTGATCAGAGGGCTGGAGCACCTCTCTTATGAGGAAAGAGCAGGGATTGTTCAGCCTGCAAAAGAGAAGGCCCCAAAGAATTGCAGCCTTCCAGCACCTGAAGGGAGCCTGCAAGGCAGATGGAGAGAGACAATTTACAAGGGCATGTAGTGACGGAACAAGCAGGAATGGCTTCAAACTGAAAGAAAGTAGTTGTAGGTTAGATATTAGAATGAGGATGGTGAGGCACTGGCACAGATTGTCCGCAGAAGCTGTGGATGCTCCATCCCTGGCAGTATTCAAGGCCAAGTTGGATGGAGTTCTGAGAAACCTGGATGAGTGGAAGGTGTCCCTGCCCGTGGGGGAGGGGGTTTGGAGTGAGATGATCCTTAAGGTCCCTTCCAACCCAAACCATTCTATGATTCTCTGCTGCTGGCTCATATCCAAGCAAGAACCTCTGTTTATGGCACCAGGGAATCTTTAATAGATGTTTCTAATGGGGTAGGAGGCTGGCGTGCTGCCTTCACAGGCACCCAAACACACAGTGTCCCACCAGATTTGCCTTCACAGGCACCCAAACACACAGTGTCCCACCAGATTTGTTCCATGACAGTATTCATCAAGCCCATTTGCCATCTCAAAGCCGCAGGGCCAGGCCAGAGAGCTGTAAGCAGCTCTCCATCACTGTTTGGCCATGGCAAGCAGTTTGTTCCCTGCAGTGACTGTGACAATGAGCTCTCTCACAGCTACAACATCCAGTTCCCATAACAAACACTCCACAGAAGAAGAGACATCAGGTACAACTTCCATCTAGTATATCACAAGGAAATCCTACAATGGGCAGTTAGGACTCACAGCTTTCCCAGGTAAGGAGAATTGGTGTTATTTGTGGAGACAGCAGAATATTTCCAAATCCCAAGACAGCCCGAGGCTCCTCAGGTGGTGCCATCAGGTCAGAACTCAGGATGAATCTGACCCAAATGTCCATTGTACCCCTGTGCTCCCAAATCATGAGCATCTTTTCACTCCACAGGACAAAGTTGCCCTGGAAAGAGGATCTTACCTGGAAAACAGTGAAGAAAGCTGGCATCTCTTCTGAAGAAGAGCCAAAAGCTTTCCTCTCTAAACTGGAAAGATAAAAGAGAACTCTGCTTTGGCCTATCTGGTACTTCCCACAGTCCAGAGCTGCTGTGTCCTGGTGGACTGGTGTGTTCTGTCTCCATCCTTGTCATGTGTCTCCAGAGCCTTGGCAGGCGGACGCTCTCAAGAGGTCACCCAACTTCTGGCCCTACAGCCCTTCCCTTGCTGTAAACAGCACTCGTGTGATCCCCAGCCCCAAAGGGAATTTCCATCCCCTCACACTGCTCCTGGGCCATCACACATTGCCGGCAGCCATGCACCAAACTCCAGAGGTCAGATCTTGGCTAGCTCAGTGTTTTCCCTGTGGGCTGGTGGGTGCCTCTACACTTCTGACTCCCCTTGGCAAACAGTTCAGTGTGACACACAAGGCCCTTTCCCCTTTGCTGAGGGTGATGGAGGAAGCAAGGTGATCTCAACACAGCTAGGGCTGTTCTGGCATGTTCCCACTGGACAGAGGGACATTCCTGTGCATTCCAAACTGGTCTGTCTCTGGCGGCCCAGCTGATGGGTATCTCCGAACATGCCCAAGGGACCCCGCACTGTGTGCAATCTGAAGGCCCAACTCCACATCTTGGGAACAGGGGTTCCTTTCCTGCCTCCCACTATGGGTCTTGTCCCAACACCTTGGTTGCAGAGCAGGCCCTGCAAGTTGCAGGAGTCTGGAGGAGCTCAAGGCTGCCAAGATGAGATTCAGACCAGATTATGCCCCATGTATCCCACCAGTAACTGATTGTGGTTGTAATCAGGACGGGAATGTCATACTCCTAGAGAGATCACAAGGGCCACGGCCCTAATTCCCATCTGCACAGGGCTCTGCTCCAGTGCTGAAGGTCTCTGTGAGAGTTGCCAGCATTGCAAAAGAGCCTCCCTGGAGGGAGAGCGGGAAGATGTACAAGCTAGCAGCAGAGGACTGTGTGCCAGTGCAGTGTCAAAAGCTTTGGGGATGTTCCTGCTCTTTCTGAATTCACCCTGTGCTCCCACCTCTGGAAGCAGAACTGCCGAGGGGTCTGCAAGCCCAGAGTCCACTCCCCTGCTCAGAGCAGCTGTCCATTTGCACTAAAATCCTCGGAAACCAAACTGTCTTCCCTCCTCACTGCACAATGTAGCATCCCTTCATGACAACAGCCAATGCTTTGTGGCCAGAGATGGAAACTCAGTGTTGGAGCAAAAATCCAGAACGGAAGAGGAAAGGAGAAGAGTTCAGAACATCTCCTGCTGCTTCTGGATGGGCATGGACAGAGGGCATGGTTATCCATGATGGTGGCAGTGTTGTGGGGTTTAGAGCTCCAGGTTGGGAGCTTCAAACCCCACACAGCCACCCCCCACGCATTTGTCTCATGGCTCCAGAATCATGAAACAGCCCCACATGCTTTGACAGCAAGATTTCCTTTGGAGTACCACCTGTATTTCCCCTTCCAAACAGTAGGACCTCAACAGCCCTTGCTAGAGGGGTGACAGCACTCAGGAGCAGAGAATGAGGGTAGAAGCCTCAGCACAGCCACACCTCGGTCTGACGGGGTACCCTGAACACACCTGGTGTGAGAGACACCCTCCCTGCTGCTGCAGAAGTTGTGTGACCACCTCAGCTGCCTCATCCTGTGCCAGAAAAGCACCTGTAAAGATTGGTCAGATTTGGAGAGCAGAATTTCGAGCACAAATGCAAAGGTGCTTGAAAGCACTCAAGACACTTCACTCTCAAAAGAGAGAGGCTGGCACAGAGAGATATCCAACCTCACACCTCTGCCTGTCTCGAGCTCCTCATGAAAGTAAACTCTGTTCAGGGTACCCCAACAAGACCACAACATGCCACCATCAGCCCCATCACACTAACCCAATCTCCTCCCAGTCTCTCATTAAGTGCCTTTTCACCTTCCATCCCCATGATGTTAGCTTCTCACTGCCTGGGATAATAGATCTTCCTGGAAACTAATGAAATTTCCAAGTGCCCAGATATCACAGGGAACTAAAAAATTAAGCATTTCTTAGGGATAATGAGCCCGAGTGGAGTGTCCAGCTGAGATCGCACACAGCCGCCTTGGCAAGAGCTCTTCAAAGATAAGGGTAATGCTCCAAACATCCAAGCAGCTCTTGGAGGTCAAGTTGTTCTCCCTTCCCACTTGATGTTATCTGCCGTGGGATCTGCTGGGTCACACAGAGACTTCCAGAAAAAATTCTGTCTTATTTAAAAAGTTTTGATTTCTAGAGACATTCTGCAGCTTGGGTGAGTGCTGGGGACTGAGTGCCTCACCAGACAGACACATGCACCATCTTTCTAGTCACCCCTGTACTCCTGTCAAACACTGGCATAACATTTTCTTCTAAATCTTCTGGAAATTCCCGCTGTCCTGAGACTTGGCTGGTGCCTGTCCTCATCATGTTTTGCTGAAACAGACATTTTATATATGGTAAAGAAAGTGATGTGGGACGTTAGAAGAGCTTTTCTCAGGTGAGTGCAGCCTGTCTGACATTGTACCCCCAAACCTCCCTTTAAGGACCTCCCTGAAACACTGTGCTGGGTTTATCTACTCCACCGCAGTCCTTGGACTGTGAGACACTCCAGAGTGCTGGACTTAGGCTTGCTATGAAGACATGGCTGCAGAAGGCTACAGCTGGTGGACCTGCAGCCCAGGCCCACCCCAAGCCCACTGGGGAATCAACAGTGTCCCTTGTGGGTCTCCATGAGGGCAGCAACACCTCCTGTCCCAAACCAACTACAGTGATCTGTGGTCTGCACTGTACAGGGCTAAGACTGAGCAACACAGTGGTCTCCTCCAGCTTTAAACACCAACCCATTTAAGCAGAAGCCCAGACAAACAAGAAACAACAGGAGATGTGGCACCCACATCTCCTGCCCTCACTTCCCAGCCACATCTCTCTTGCCCCTCCATGGATGCCAGAGCATCTGCTGGGCAAACACATTACCAACTCCCTTCTCCCACTCCAAGGATGCCCTAATAAAGAGCTGTCCTTCCAGTCCCTCAGCACTAAACTCCATGCTGCAATTTCTGGGAAGCTTTGGATCTCACATATGTTTGTCCCACTTCCCCGGCTCGCCAGCTGCCCAGCTGTTCCTTTCCATTTGAGCTAATCACAGAGATTAAGGCAAAGACCCAGCCTGGAAGGTTTGCAAACAGTTCCAGCCTATTTCTGCAAGCAGCTTTTGCTGTCACCCTCGGGCACAAAAGCACATGGGCTAATAAACCCTGTGGCATCTGTGAAGGGAATTCCCAGGAAGGGCTGGGTGCTAACCCAGGCGAGTTAGCCAGCCACCAGCTTAGGGACACTGCAAACCACGGGGTGACCAGGTACACACCCTTCAAAGGGGAAGAAAAGAGAGACAGCAAGGCTGGTGAAAAGGTGCCCAGAGCTGTCTGAATGGATTCATGTCCATAACACATCTCACCAAAAGCCTGGGCCCCAGTGTCCTGTGTCCCCCAGGAACTCTGCCTTGCTGTCCCCTCCATCCTCCTCAGCACATTAACATGCTCACCCCTCAGGGAAGGGGCAGCTCACCATCCTTCAGGGCTTAGTGGAGCTGAGCAGCCAGCTCAGGGCAGAGTAGAGCCTCCATCACAGTCCTCCCAGCCAGATTCCCCTGTCCTTATGCTGCCCTGTGCCTGAAGACAGAAGATGCTGCCTGGAGTTGTTCATTATTCGATTAGCTCTGGATTTTGCAGCCTTCAAAGCCTTGTGGCCCAGAGACCCCAAGCCAACACCACAGAGAAGCCATCCTGCATCTGTCCAGTTGTGTGCTGAGGCTTCTGCAGCCTCCCCCTGAGTCAAAGTCTCTGTCCCTGTCCAAGGAAACAGGCTGTCCCCTCTCTACTCACAAGCTTGAGGGTTCACTCTGGACCCCCAGACCCTCTGTATGTTCGCACTCCACAGAGCAAGCAGCTTGCAGCTGGCCTCGCTGTGGTTGCACGGAGAAGGAAGGGAGTGCAGCCGTCTGGGGTTCCTGATGCACTGCAGTATGGGATGAACAGCACAGAAACGTGACCCTTGAGTCCTGAGGAACAGACACGAGGGTGAGCTGGGGATGAAAGAGAAGATCCTGTAAAAGGGGCTTGTGGTTGAAATGTGATGTCTTCCCCCAGCATGGTGCAGAAGGTCCCCCATTATTGCTGCTTTTGGGGTGAGGGAGACATTTCCTTGGGCAGTTTACCTGTAAGAGCATGACACTGGGATTAAATGCTCTGCCCTGATGCCCATGTGCTTTGGGGACAGAGTGACTGATGTGCCAACACCAGGGCAGCAGCAGAGCTCACAACCCATTTCCTGCCGGTGCAGGGTCCCAAACAAGCCCGACAAGCTGCAGGCATGTCAAATAGGGAGGTCTGTCCTTCTCTCCTTCCTCTCCCTGCCACCAGCCCCCTCACTCTCCCCAAGGCCAGCACAACACAAGGCTGGGGGAATTTACATTTGGCCTTGATCGCAGCCATGCCAGGACCTCCCCTGCCTGCCCGTGGGTAGTTGAAGGCCAGCAACAGGCAGTGCTTGTGCTGTTGCCACACACGAAGCTCAGGCTAAGCACAGCCGGATTTTGGCAGGGCACAAGGTGACCAGAGATCTCGATGACCCAGATGCAAGGACCCCGAGTGCCCCATCTGCAGTGTCTCAGATTCAGAAGATCCCATCCCCTCCTCAGCTTGTCCAGCTGTTCCCAGTGTGATGTCTTCCAGGCATAAGAACCCAAAGTTTTGCCGGTAATACAAACAGAACAACTTGGACTCAAAACCTGGTCAGTTCAACCAGAAACATAGCTCAGATTTAGAGGGGAGATTTTGAGACAAACAGCTTAATTAATTAAACTGAGGAACACAATCAGAGGAAAAAACATTAAAATTGCTTGCAATTGTTTTTTTCTATTTTTCTTCTTTCTTTTTTCTTTCTCGCTCTCTNTTTTTTTTTTTTTTTCCTCCTCTTTTTTTTTTTTCTTTTTTTTTTTTTTTCTTTTTTTTTTCCTACATAAGAATGTTCCTGAAAGCCACAAGGGTGAAAGTTGAAAAACATGGGTTTTCCAGTCAGGAAAGCTGCCAGAGGAGCACTGGGGACCCCAAAATGGCCAGGGGACACTGGGAACCCACAGCACTGATGAATGCCCTCTCCTTGAGCCATGGCAAGATAGACAACAGTTTCTTGCTAGTTGGGAGGACAAAATCATTCCAGAGAACCACAGGGACATGAGCAGATAGAGTAGCCTTTTGGGTTACTAACTGTTCATGGATGAGAGGCAACTAAGAATAAAAGTAGACAGAAGAGAGCACACAGACACGACTTCCCAACTTTGTGACCTTTGTGACTCTTAGAAGAGAAAAATTGCAGTGGCCTTTTTGTTTGTCCCTTTCCCCACTGGTTTCTCCATAGCTGCAGCCCCTGGTCTCTCAGCCAAGAAACCAGGAATCATCTATAGCTTCAGAAGGTTCTCTTGCATTTGTTCCCCTTGTTTTATTACTGCAGAGCAAGAGTGTTGTCCTGAGGTGATGCTCAGGATGCAGTGGCACCACTGTAATATCCCTGCATGTGCTGGCAAATTGTCTGCAGGCTCTGTTGCAAGCCTCTGAGCCAGGTCAGCTAATGCCAGGCTAAGTGTATGGGGATGAGCAGAGCCAGGGACCATCCTCGAGGGATGGGAGAATGCAGCCACTCCATCCAGGGATGAGAGAGCTTGGCCCCAGGCTCTCCCTGCCAGCTGGCCCCAGTGCCTGGTGGCTTTGTTGTGCACATTTAATCACCTCATCCAGACACGGCAGTTCCTTCATTAATCACCGATGAACACGGGTCCCACCAGATGCTGAGACAGCCCAGACATCTTCCTTGCCCTGTGCACCCTACCATTCCCTGATTTACAACCTCCTTCCTCTGAGGCGTAGGCGTAACCTCATGCCCTGCTCCATTCCTGATGCAGACGTCAGCATCCCACTGCTTTTTCCCCTAGAAGGTAGTTCTGGCCGCCAGCACCCGAGCAACTCAGCCCCCAGCCCTGCTCAGGACCCCCGGCCCCACATCACTCTCAGACCCTTGTCCCACAGCCCTCTGCATGAGGCCAAAGCATTTGCAAATGCTTTCCAAGCAGCTCCATTAATTTCCCCTCTCCCATCTCCTTTGGAGCTGGCAGAAGAGCATGTTGGATGAGTCCGAATCCAGAAGGATATGATAGAAATTGGCTTTATTTCTTATCCAGCTTGTCTGAATCCTTATGCTGTTTGGTCCTGCTTTTCTACACCAGCTCCAAGAGTCTTTGTGCTCCAAGCAGGTCCTTGCCAAGGCCAGTTCTCCTCCAGTCTCAGACCAGGCACCAGGGACTGGTGGGAGAGCAGGCCTGAGGTAGAGCAGGTTGTCCTCCCACCAAGCATCCAGCTTTCCCCTGCCCCTCCTTCAGGCTCCCTCTACACAAGACCACTTTCAGTTGCTGATCTCTCCAGTCTCCTTCCTACACCTCCCACAGACTGACAAATCCACCTCAGGAACTCACAGACCAAACAAGGTCTCAAGTCCAACCTCCCATAAAAAAGAGGGGCAGCAGTGGGATCAGAGAATCACGAAATCACTTTGGTTGGACTGGGTTGCACAGGATACCCATCTGCATCTTGAAATCATCTAACGCTGGAGATCTTTGCAGCTCTCTAGGCCCCTCTTCAAGCAGGTGTCTGTGCCCCTGGGGATAGTTTTCCTGCGCTACAAGTTAGATCATTCTCTCTCATGCCCCTCACTGTGCACCTCCATTAAACGCTTGGCTCCATCTTCTCAATTATCCACCCACAGATGTTGGGGAGCTGCTCTTGGGTCTCCCCCAAACCATCCCTTCTCACAGGTGGACAAGCCCAGCTTCCCAGCTTCTCCTTGCAGGGCAGGAGCTCCAGCCCAAGCCATTTTAGTGGCTTCTGCTGAACTCACTCCAGTTTACTCTAGGGGCTGAAACCTGAGCACATTACCCAGATGTGACATAATGAGAGGTGAGTTTAGGTGGGCAGTCACTTCCTGAGATCAGCAGGAAGGAGTTGAGCCCTTCTGCCTTTTAGCAGCTCAGTGGTGTTGCCAAAACTTTTGCTCTGACAGCCTCGAAATGATGGTCAGTTTCTGTGTGTTCAAAGAACCAGTGAGTGATGCCCCGCACAGCAGCAGCCCCATGTTTCTGTCTTGCCCAGAACCTCACAGGGCAAAGCAGTGGAGGAGGTCTTTTGCAGACAACAGATCCTGAAAAGAACTGGGTTTCCTGCTTTTTTGTATGTCTACAGGAATGAAGCAGCTGCAGAATGCATTCTCCTCAGTCTCAAGAAGCCTACAGCCTGAGGGAGCCATCAGATGGGCTTCTCACAGCCCCAGGTCTCACTGGTGGCTGTGTAGATGCCCAGTCCTTGCAATGTTTTAGCTCCTTGCTTGTCTCCTTGCGCTTGCAGATTTCATCTACAATCATTTAATATTCATTTCCTATCATGCTGAGCGTCATCAGGTCCAGAGCTGGTCCTGGAGGAATACCCTGGCAGGTGTCACTTCCTCACAGATTGCTACTGGTGCCTGCTGTCCTGAGCCACCTCAGGCTTCTCCCCAGCTCAGGGCAACCTCACATCTCCAAATTCTCACAGGGACTCCCACCTCCACTGCATTTCCTAGGGTACCTGGAACACCTTTCATGGCACAGGAAATTACCAGAAATGGCTGTAAAAAGCTGTAGAATTGACAAAATAAGTTGCAAGTTTTTCTGGAGACCCTTTTTTTGAGGCAGGTTGGCAAGAAGCAGCAGCTAAGCACCGTAAGAATGTTTCCTTTGTAGGGGACAATTCTGCAGACTCGTGGTCAAACCTCCAAAGAGCTGGCTACAGAAAAGAGAAGCCCCATTAAGATCCATGCACACCAAAAAAAGGTGGTGTCTCCCACCAGCAAGACACAGGGTGTCCCCACGTCAAGGGAGAAGTGATTTCTCTGCACAAGCTCCTCATCACAAGGATGGAGGAGGCAGAAGTGGAGAGCCAGACAAAGGGGGCCCCTTCCCATGGGTTGTGTTCCCATTACCCTTTAAAACCTCATGTGGGAGTTGCATTGCCT
The DNA here is from genome assembly GCA_013390045.1 of Picathartes gymnocephalus. Lineage (NCBI taxonomy): Eukaryota > Metazoa > Chordata > Aves > Passeriformes > Picathartidae > Picathartes > Picathartes gymnocephalus. The sequence goes on along the minus strand of WEKY01004223.1, from coordinate 72,773 downwards.
TTGCTTTACTCTGCTCGTGTTTTTCCCAGAAAGAGCAAGCAGCCAGTCTTCTTTCAAGATGCTTGTAGTAAGAGCCATGTCATCTCTGTGGGCCTGACTCACATGAAGGATATTCTGTGCTTCGGGGAACGTGGATGCCTGAGCAGAGAAACACCCTGCAGAGGTCTGTCAGCCCCAGCACCTCCTGGGAGCACCAGGGAAATTCCAGTTGTAAAAGAAATAAAAACTATTGCAGCTAAGATCCCTCAGCCTATTTTCCAGGACTCTTGGGTACAATTTATGCAGCAGCTACTTTTGAAATATTTGCCCTCGGTGTATGTCTTCTAGCATCCCCTATAGTGCCTGATAAACTGTAAAATATTTCACAGTCTCCTTAGTTCTTCCCAAACACTGAATACAGACATTCCCTTCCCTTTCTGCATCTTGCATAACCGCATTTTCTTTATTTTGGGAAATAGATTTTAAAGATGAGGATGTGTTCTTGCAGTACCTCCTCCTCATCATCATTGCTGTGGTCAGTCATGCATATTTCCCAGAAGCATTCACAGTTTTATACTTCTCAACTTCCCATTTGCATCTGCTCATGCCAGCCAGCTCCTCTTGGGCAGCTGCTGCCCCTTTTTTGCTGAGCACACCAATGAATCTGTGCACCAGCACAGGCATGACCCACAACCACAGTTCCAGTCCCTCCAGTCCAGTGCCACCTACACTGTCCAGGCTCAAGGGGCTTTGCAGGCAGACCCCAGCTCTGCAGGGGCTTCTCCCCCTGGGTCAGGTCCGTGTTGCTCAGGCTTTCAGGGGAGCGAGGCTCAGTTGCGCTCCACAAGAGTGGCCAGGCTGGAGGAAGGAGCAGGACAAATTGTGGAGCAGAAAGGGCAGAGGTGCCTGGTGGCCCAGGCTGAGGCAGCAGCCCCCCTGCAGCCAGGAGGGCACTGCCATGACAGTCACCATGCACTGGGTGGGCGAGGGATGCAGCGCAGGCCGTGAGTCAGCCTCGCAGGGATGCTGACATCAGACCTGCTCTGGCTTAGCCAGGCACTTTGGACACAGGGGCCAGTCACCACCTGCAGGAATTTGGGCAGCAGCCAGTGCAACCTCTCCATGAACCACTGCACTGCTCTAGAAAGGTTCACAGCTTCCTCTTCAGCCACTTTCCTGCTGTGTGCTTGCTGCTTGTCTCCTGGTTCAGCTCCAGATTTGAGAGAACTACAGGCACGGCAGCGTAAGGCTGGCTCCTGTCTTCAGCTGCATGAGTATGTTGTGGTGGGATTGGTCTGATGGTCGTGTTCCTTGGGAAGGGTCAAAGCTGGTGCTGCTGCAGGTTCTGCTGCCTTGCAGGATGCATTGGGCGGGGCTGGGAAGACCAGAGACAAACCAGGAGACCCTAAGCAACTTCTCCTCCATCCAGGAGATGCATCTCACATGCAATGTTCCCCAGTGATAGTCACAGCTCTTCAAGCCCCACTGCCTGGCTTGCAGCCCCAAATCTCTGTCTTGAAGGGCTTGAGGGCAATCAGGACCTGCAGGCAACTGGCTATGGCTGGAGAGCCCAACCAGCATCCTTGTGTCCTTGCCAGCAGGCTGGGAGGGGAGTGGGAGGGGAGCCAGGTTGTGGGCACTCACAGAGGGGGCATCAACCTTCTTTGGCAGGATCAAAGCTCATCCTCTTGCCAGTTCTGCTACCAGTCCTGCTGCCTTATTGGCCAGGCTGTAAGGGGCTGGGGAGCCCACAGGGTGCACAGGGACTCTTCGTAGTGCCAAAGCAGATCCCATCACGAAAAAGGAGGCTCGCACACACAATAGTTCCCAGCACTGACTCCTGGCTGTCACACACAAGGCAGCATGGACCCTCCCCACAGTCTTGCCTCCCCACATCCCCACAGAAGCAGTAGCCCCCCCTCCACAAACTGTGGCAGGGAACCTGCCAGCCACAGCAGATGGCACCTCCTCCCTTGCTAATGAGCCGGCAGGATTTAATTCCTACCTCCCATTAACACTCATTAGAATGTCACTTGGCCATTCTTCTGCGTCTATCACATCTCTGAGGCTTCGGCTTCAAGATGCTAATTTAGGGCCACCTCTGGGGTGGGCACCATCCTCCCAGCCACCCGCAGAAGGCTACTGCCTCACTGTGCCCCAAACCCTGCTTTAAGTGGGTCTTAAGAGGAGGCAGGAAGGGATCAACACGCTGGCACCCATGGAACATATGGATAGATACGGTCTTATCACACAGACCAGGTCTGGACTCAGGGCTTTCCCGTGGTGTCCCCACTCTCCCTGAAATCCCACAGCCCCAGTGAGGGCACAGAGTCTCAGGACTATGCAGCCAGACCCACCGCAGCTTGTTAGGGGACAGAAGTAGGTTACTTTCTGCCACGCATAGAAATGATGTGATGCATATTCATCAGTTATGGTTCTGCGGAGATTACAACAGTCGCATAAATTGCAGGTTTAGGGATCATCAGCTGCACTCCATGACTTTTTCAGGGCTTCCTCCCTTGAAAAAGAGATGGAAATTGGAGTCATCTCATGAAAAATAAAGGTCAGAGCTTTAAGTGATGTCTTAGACAAATACTGTTTACTGTACATGTTTCGCATCCCTCAGGTGAACACCTCAATGATCATAAGCCTCATCTTATACTTAAAATTATATTTATCAGATATAATCACTGTCAATACAATTTTATTCTCAAAAATCAATTTACCGAACTATTCACAGATATGATGGAAACAAATTGAATTTGAAGCCTTGCCTCACAGGATCGATGCTAAGCAGGTCGCTGCATCTGTTTACAAAGGGAAAATATTCTTTCATGCAGCTGCCTTTGAGCATACTAAAGCCCAGGGAGCTTAAAAGCTTTGAGAAGTGGAGCGGATTTGGGGATTGATGCTCTGCAATCACCCATGAAGGCAGGAGCTTGGAGCAAAGCTGTCCCAGAGCATCCAGTCCTGCCCTCGATTCCCTGTTGAATGAGGCTTGCCACTTCCTGAGCCATTTGTCACAAGCCTGCCCATGCCACTGGCCTGAAAGTCTGCCCCAAGCACTTGTCACTAGCACACCCATGTCACCCTCTCTCTGGTGTGTGCCTCCTTGCCAGCCTTGCCACGTGATGCTGCATCCCCCTGAAGTGTTGACAGCGTGGTAATGGCTGCACCCAGCAGTGAGACCACTGCCTCAGGGACCCCAGAAAACACAACACCCAGTGCAGAGATACCTGTGATAACTCCCAAAATTATTTGGGTTCTTCTCTACCACAGGGCATTAAGTTAACCCTGGGGGGCAAATGTGCCTATCCATGACAGATGGGTCTCATCTGAAACACTGGTTTTTGGACACAGTCGGAAAGAAAAAAGGTGGAGTAAACACTGATGTGAGCACTCTCCGTGCAACATGGACTCTGGGCAGTCAGCCCCTGGAAAATACTGATTTCTGCTGCCTGCTTCCTCAAAGAGCTCCAGCACTGTCAGCTGCACGTAGCAGTGGCTGGCCAAGCTGCTGACCATTCACATTTTCACACTTTCAACTACAGTTGAAGCAGTATTCTATCCTGAAAGCAGTACAGCAGATGAAGTATTACGCCTTTCACCTGGAGAGTGACTGCACAGCAACTCAGAGCAACTGGAAGCATTTCAGTGTTCCTATGTTTTGGGGTATCTGTTACCACAGAAAAAAACCTCCAGGCTCTTTATGGCCAAGTTTTTCATTAATTTTTCATCCAAAAGACAAGTTAATATCCTAGTGTACAGATCCTTGTTTCCCCAAATGTGTCATTTGAACTATATGGGACTTAGGAAAGACTATGTATTTTCCAAGCAGGTGCTCCAAGTGCCTTGGGATAACACTACAGTTCCTTTATTGCTCCTGCAGTAACCCCTGTATCATTATCTGTATTTTCACATCCCGGTATCAACAGAGAAAGCTGGGGGAGAAGTGCTGTTAGGAGCAATTCAAGAATAGCTTCTGTGATCTGTGCATCCCCCCCAGTGCCAAGGAGTGGGGATAATAACTTCCCTCAACCTGCTGGACACTCTCCTCCTAATGTAGTCCAGGATGTGGTTTCCCTTTTCCACGACAAGAGTGCTCTCTTGGCTCACATTCAGCCCAGCATGCACGATAACACACAGGTCCTTCCCACCAGCGCTGCCGCTCCGTGCTCTGCTCCCTGCCTGGGCTCACTGCACCTCAGGGCTGCACTTTGCATCCCCCTGATGAATTTCAGGGTCTTGGTGCTCACATTTATCTAATCCTTTTGCACTTGAGGCTGTGTCAAGTGTCAGCCACCCTAGTCTAGTGGCACCTGAGCTTGGCTGAAGGGTATCCCCGTTGCTGATGGAAAGCCCTGCGCCAGCCTCCAGGTCCTTCAGTCATTACTGGCCATCCACCAGCTGTTGGTGGTGACCCTTGGAGTCCAGCGCAGCTTTCCCTTGGGAAATCCTTGCTTGCCCTTTGCACGCTGAGAAATGGTTTCTGAGATGCTGCCCCATAATGGGTCTTACAGCAGTTCCCACTTCCTGTACTGATCCTCACCAAGTCACATCTCTCTCTCCCCCAGAGAGCACAAAGCCTTTTGACTCCTGCATGGATAATTCCCACCCCCGCCCCCAGCCCTCCTCCTGAACCCATATTGCAATAGAAATCACATAAAGTGGGGGTCAGAGACCACAGGATGTCTCCGTGCACCCTCTGCTCTGCCTGAGCCCAGGCAGTATGTCCCAGGCAGACAGCAACGCCCTAAAATCTCCTTCAGGATGATCCATCTCCAGAACAGAATAAAGCATAAAGAGTTGGGTGATCCAGCTGCAACGTTTCCGCACAGGCTGGAGCTTTGCATCCCAAAAGCAGCCTCAGCTAGTTTTATACAAAGACGTTAACGAAATTCAGGATATCTTGGTTTTGAAAGCACTGCATAATTGCAAGCTGTTATTGTCTGAAACCGCATTTGCAAGATGCAGTCTCAACAGCCAGGCAGCTTGGGGAAAAGAAGCACTTGTTCAGTGTGGGAGAAGCTCCTGCAGAGGATATAATACCCTTGCCAAGCATTCACAGGCCTTCAGCTGCCCAAGCACCACAATTTTCAACAGAAACTTGTGGGCAACATCCTACACAAATTGCCCCCAGCTCTTGCCCTAAGCTGAGGGTTTTTTCTGTTCCATTCCTCTGTACGTCATAAAGAAACCTTCATCACACCCTCAGCATCAGGTAATAAAGTCAATGTTTTTTCACAAAGGGGCAGATCCACAAGGCCCCCACTCTGAACCACAACACACAGAAAGCTCTGGCAAAGCCTTCTTGTACACATTTCAACCCCACTCACAGCACTGCTGCAGACTGAGCCCTTCCATGCAAGCACTTGTGACTCCTTAACTCCTTTTCCTCATCTGCCTTGAAAAGCAGAGACAAGACTGGGAAATGCTGGGTTTGATCAGGTATTGGCAAAGCCACAAGGGTGAGCATTGTTTCAGGCATGGGATTCAGTCTGGCACTAGAGCACCCCAGGAAGAGAACCACTGGGTTTTGTCTTTAGCTTGTTGTTACATTTCATCCGAAAATCTCAGCTACTTTGGGCAGGATCCTGCATCTGCTCAAGCTCCGATCAATGGCTCAGCAAGGGTTCAAGTGACAAGTTCGGTCTTTCCTTTAGGACATCCCTCAGTCAGGATGCACTCCCCATCACTGTCCTGTCACAAACAGAAAATCCATGCATATCCCTTCCCTCGGTCTTGTCTTCACTCATCCCAACTTTGGAGGACTTATTAGGTCATACAAAACTTAGACTGTGTCTTCTTGATATCACTTGGCCTTGGGAACCAGATTTTTCAGTGCATCCATTTTTTGTGACGCATGGGACAGTCCTGCTTGAAATCTGGCCACAGACAGATGATCTGGTATTTGGGGACAAAGAGCCAGGAGCATGCACAGACTGACTTCAGTTTGGGGCGTTCCTCCTATGTGCTGCAGGTGAGTGCAGGCAGGACTTTCTGGAGTGGGTGTCCCAGGTCCTCCAGGATGCCTGAGGGATGAGGACAGCTCAGAGTTGGACAATATCCCTGCCAAATGATGCAGAGGATGCTGCAAGTCTGCTTGTCTTCATCAGGTTATGGGGGGAGATGCTCTGCTAAATACAGACAGCTGAAAACTCACACAATGGCCAGCATCCCCTGCCCCTGGCCACCACTAACCCCAGGGGAGGGTGGCAGGGCTGGTGGCCAGGCACAGCTCTGCATGGCCCGGCAGCACCAGTGTTAACTGGGCTCTGCCCTGGCCTGCCAAGAGTGCACATTTGCCTGCAGAGCTGTGTTTCCAGAACACTCCTTGCAATTACATGCCCTGCCACAGTTATTAATATTTATTAGGCTCAATTATTCATGGCCTCTTTAGGATCCTGTTGTTTAAGTCCAGCTTGAGATCTCCAGGCTAGCAATCACAAAAGTTGCTTTCCAGAGGAATTGCAGTAAATCAAGCCGTTGAAAATGTTGCAAGCAGATGTAAAACTCACAGACAGAGCTGCCTAGAAAAGAGCCTCGTGTCCAGCACTCAGAGGCCCATATGTCCTACATATGAGCTTCCTGGGGTGGGATGCAGGGTCGTGGGACACCACATTCCTTCTCCCCGCCACCTGCACAGCGGTCGCACTGACCATCTCCTCCTGAATCTGCAGGGGAGAACAGCCCAAGAACAATGGCTTGGAGGCTTTTCCCTGTCAGAAGGACAGATGGTGAGGATGGAGAACAAAGCATGATGTCTGTGACAAAGCAGGCAGCAGCTAGGAGGTGCAGCCTGTCCTGGTGGCTGTGGCACCACTCTGCTGGGGCATTCCTTGTCCCATCTCCTGACTGGTGTTTGGTCCACAGTGGGGAAGCCACAGGCAGGGTGCAGGATCCAGAAGGGATACACCAGGGTACCCTGCCCGGCAAGTATAACCCATGGCACAGGGCATCCCACTGAGACCTCCCAGACTGCTCCATCCACGGAGCTAGCAGCACACATACAGCTCCGAGAGGGAGGATTTGCCTTCCTGCCCTGTTGATGCCCAGACTTGCACTGTGGCAAGGTCTGGGTGAGTCCCAGTACCCAGCACTGAGCACAGCAGCCCCTGAGGGTGTACAGGAGGAGGCAGGGGGTCTGCCCACACACCATCTCCAGCAGATGAGGGCTGCCAGGGCAGCACTCTGTCAGTAGAAAGCCATCAGGGCCACTCAGAGGTGCTCAGCAAGGCTGATAAGATAACTCTGCTGGCCGAGCTGTCTCAGGTTGCTCGCACAGCCCCAGGCAGCGCCGGTAATGCCATAGCTCCCCCTGCAAAGCCTGGGCTACACCCCTGCTGCTGACCTCTGCATCTGCCCCCAGCCTGAGGCTCACAGTAGCCAGGGGGGAGAGGAACTGGGCAGAGGCAATCAGATGCCAGAGCAAGAGCCATCCCAAGAGACAGGATGCCAAGAAGGTCACATGTCACCCTCAAAAACTTGGTTTCCTTGTATGTTATCCTTTCTCTGATCTGTCCTGCCTCCTCACCATCTCCCCTGTGTACCTGCAGCAGCTGATGTCTCCTGTCCATGTCATGGCTCTCCTTTGCCCCAAATCTGCAAGTAACTAAAATCTGCTCTGCACTGGGCTTCAGCATGGCTCAGAGTATAAAATTTTGATCTGTTGAGTGGGTTTTCAGAGGAAGCTGGATGAACTGGAGAAGGAACACACATGCGCCTCCATTTCCCCTCCTGGGGCAGTTCCCTTGCCTGCATCACACAGTCCACTGCTGAGAGATTGCAGCAGGGCTGGCAGGCAAAGAAAGGCTTATGCCATGCAAGTGCTGGCATGAAAAAGCAGCCCAGAGCCTGCTTTGCAGGGCCAGAGGAGCTGGAAAGGCTGATCCAGCTCACAGAAAGGTCAAGCAGGGCAAAGATGTGGATTTGGAAGAAGAGAGGACGGACAGCGTCAGAGCCAGGGAGCAGGGTAGACAGACAACCCATCTCCAGAAAGCAGGGTAGGCACATGCCAGTGGGGGCCAGTGCTCCTGGGAGCAGGGGCCCTGCTCTGTACCCTGGGATGACAGCAGGTTGGGGATAAAGAGGGGACAGACCTTCTGACCTGTAAGATCTGCCCCATATCACACCCCAAGCTATCTTTGTTAAGCTCCTCCACCAAGCCATCACACCAGCCACCTGCACCACCAGCCCAGCCAACTTTGGGGGTGATAGGTCCCCAGAGCCAGCACTCACCACCCATCCCCCATCCTGCTCAGGGTCCTGGGCACCCTCATCTCACAGCCCTCCCCTCACCTTGCTGAAGGAACCAATATGATCCCATCCCCAATAATGCCCCAGACAGTCTCCAGCAGGCAGGGGCATTATTTTGTTCCCCAAAAAGCCTCTGAGTCCCAGCAAGAGCTGTTTTAATCAGAGCTTTCTGCCCTGCAGGACTCAGCGTGAGGTAGTGAAAGAGGCACAGGCAGCCCTTTTACTCTCTTCCCTCCCATCAACCCTCTGTTTGGCTTCCTCTTCTGTTTTAATTCACCGCCTCCCCTGCCCCGCATTTCAAGCCTGCTTGGTAAATGTTTGAAAGTGAAGCTGATGTGGTTGGTATGGCAACACCAGGCTGGGGCCCTTGCCTGAAACCCCAAACACACAATTAGCTGATTAAGAGGAGAGGCAGTGGCGTGCTGGGGCTCTGATGCTCCACAGGGCTGTTCCAAATCACCCCATCAGGGGTGCTTGGAGGTTCCCAAGAGGGAAGACAGGGAGCATGCACAGGCTCTCACATGGGTAAAGGTTTTCTAGGCTTGGAGAGGCTGGGGACGAGTGTTTTCAGGAAGCCAGCCTGTAGGATGCTGCAGTATGGGAACGGGGCTGATGGAGACGTCAAAAGCAATGTGGAGCCTGCTGGACCACTTGCAAGCACCACGTCCCTGTCCAGATTGCAGCATCCAGCAGTCTGGGATCACTGCAGGTCACACCAGGTCCCATCTGTGTCTTAGAACAGGATCCAGCTGTGCCCCAGGGGGATTCAATGCCCAGATCCAGCACTCACAGCTCTCAGCTGAAAGGAGAAGATAGGAAAGAAGCTTTGTGAGAGGAGAGGGAAAAGAGAGGGAGAGCCACTCTCCTCTGGAGCCAGATGGGCTCTGCTTCCAGCCCTGAGGGCTGCCTGCTTGTCCCCAGCTCCCTAAACAGATCATGGCAGTGCCCTTGCCAGCAGAGCAGAGGTATCTTCCTCTCCTCTCCTCTCCTCTCCACTCCTCTCCTCTCCTCTCCTCT
>WEKY01004223.1:51335-62357 GCA_013390045.1 Picathartes gymnocephalus | reverse complement strand
CTCCCTGCTTAGAAAAGGAGGGTCCCTGGAGAACCATGGGGTCTTACTCAAATTTTCTGGGACTTGCAGGGGGAGCAGAGGGGACAAGCTGGGAGGGATGCCCACTGTCTGGAAGCTGGCTGGAGTGGTCCTGGGAAGAGGGTCATTTAGCTGATGCCTGCAAGAGTGCTCCTAGATTAGAGAGCTCTAAATTGCTCAGCTATTATCTGTCCAGCGGGAGCACCCTCGTCTCATCAGGGCCAGGCTTGGCAAGCCGCCAGCCATGGGAAAAGGATCGAAAGACCCACGACTCCCTGCCCCAGCTGCTCTGCAGGGACCTGCCACTCCAAGAAAGGGCATCCCAGGATAAGCACAAACTTGGGGAACACCTTCTTGCAGATCTAAGTCCTGGAGTATGTCCTCTGGGCAAGACTGATTGCTGGCTTCCTCCCACCTCCTTCATGTCCCTGCTTCCCTCACCCCTGAACCTTTCTCCAAGCTCCTCATGAGGCATTTTGGCACCTAGACACCGTCAGACCACATCATTTCTCTGTACTCCCTCCCCAGGTCCTAGCAGCTGTCTCCATCAGCTTTTCTCCCTTATCATGGGGATGAAGGCAGCTTGTGGAGGAGCAATGTGGGCAAATGACTGCACAAGGTAACATCACCAAGCACCTCACACTCCTTCAAACACTCCTTGGAGCCTGGTCCTGTAGGACAAGGGAACAGCCAAATTGTGACTGCATGACTATGGCATGGAGCAGAGAGTAGCATGCAGCTCTGGAAGTGGACAAGTGAGAGGATCTAGGCTGGATCTTCTCCTTCCAGCAGCTGGAGGATTGGTAGGATGCATTGCCTGGGCAGAGGTGCATGTCCAGCAGATCTGGCGCTCCTATGGCTCAGCCCAGCAGATGTGGGGTGTGGCAGTGAGGTAGGAATGGCAGCACAGATGAGGTTGAGAAGAAAGCAGCACTCAACCCTGTACCAACTCAAGGCCCTGGAAGGAGCTAAAACCACCCTGGGAAGCACAATGTGCTCATGCTCCAGGACAGGTTGGTGGATCAGGCTGGAGTGGGACCTCAGACCAAATTTGCAGCTGGACAAAGGAGGGGTGCCTCTTATCCATACAAAGTGGTGCCCAGCCATGCCACAGCTGAAATTCTGCTGTGAATCCAGACAGACCTTGACTGCAAACTCCCCAGTCCTGTGTGGCTGATGATAGATAGACAAGTTCTGCTCCAGGCTTTTGTATTGGAGGATTTTTGAATACCACAAAAGCTATTGTGGGGGGAAAGGGGGGCAAAACCATCCCTTGCACCCTGGCAGTGTAAACAGGGCTGCCCAGTAATGACGTCCATCAAGAGCTCTGCATCTTGGGATGGGAGGGAAAAACTCAGAGCACAAAAGCTCGGTGACACAGCCACGAGGCACACAGCCAGCATCCGCAGCGTCTTAACCTACTTTGGGTTTGCTACTGCGTGGCTGCTCATGGGGGCCAAAGAAGGGGCTGCACTCATGTTGGGCACCATCTGGCAGCTCCTGCTTAGGGCACTCTGACTACTGAGGGCAGAGGAAAAGCCAGGATGATCCCTGTCCCCATCACCATCCCAAAAAACACAGCAGGATGAATGCAGGGAGCAGGAGCCACAGAGCAGTCACCATCCCATCACCAATTTGCAGTGGCAACGGCACTGAAGCTTCACACACACACCTGGTGGGAGGGGGACATTGGTGGGGACAGGACTGGGAGAGAGAAGCATCAGAGCAGCCTGGGATTCTCCAGGATCCAGCTCCCTGCGGGAAGCAGGTTTAAACTTTTAGGGTAGGTGGCACAGGGCTACAGTTCCCCTCCACCCTCAGGTTTGAGCTGCAGGGAGATGGAGGCTGTGGGGATGGATGGCTGAGCTGTCAGGGTGTGGGATCACCAGAGAACAGCTGCATCAATGTAGGGAGTGAAGGGCAGTGTCAATGATCTGGCCTTGATGTGGGAAGATGATGGACAGCCATCAGCATCCTGCACAGCCCCTGACTGCGTACCAGGAGCGTGATAGATACACACGTCAATGAGCCTGTGTGAAGTCCAGGGGCAGGGATGGACAACTGTCAGTGGACATGAAGGACAGGCATCAGCAGGTGGCCTTGGGAGGTGCTGTCTGCAGCCAGCACTAGCAGGTTTCATGTTTGGTTGCCAATGGAGAGCAGGATCATGTCTGCAACTGGGACCAGCTCCATGGGTCCTTTCCCTGCATGGAGCCCACACATATGTGGGGCATGGGCTGTGGAGGGAGCCAGGCATGGTCTGCCTCACTCACAGGCTTGCTCTTGCACCGCTTATTCCAGGTGATGGGCGATGCTCTGCCGTTCCCTGCCTGCAGTCTGACACGGCAGCCCATCAGGCAGCCAGTTTTTATCCAATTTCATGCTGATTTTGGTATCATCCTTCCCTCCTGAAACAGCTGCTATGAGGGGAGTCGATGCCTCTCCGAACCCTCCCTGCAGCGCATCAACACTATTATCTCCATCAGCCAAACTTGCAATCTCCTGAAAAAAGATATCTCGCTATTTTGACAAGTTCTCTTTTCCATCACCCCCCGCTGACTGGCAGGAACGCCGGCTCGCGCAGGCGCGCCGAGGCTGCTGTTCCTGCCAAAACTTCGTGTCCCCTGCCTCCCCATCGAAGGGCAGACCCCGCGCCCCGTGTCCCCCCCGGGGTGCTGGCAGCGGCGGGCCCGGGGGCCGGGCGGGCGGAGGGGTGCGCCGGGGCAGCGCTCGGCGCTCTCCAGAAGCAGCCGCAGATGGTGAGCCCACACGCCGCGTCGCCGCAGCAGCCAGTGACCTACACGCGGGCGTCATGCGAGATTTTGGAGCGGGGAGAGGAGCTGACGAAAATGCACATTCCCGCTGCAGCTCAGCTCTCACCTCCGCCCCTGCAGCCCTCCTCCAGCAGACCGGCGCTGCCGGCTCCCTGTCAGGAGCTACCCCAGCCTGTTGCCGGTTGCGCCGCTCCAGTGAGCAGCCAACCACGCTGTGGCTTTTCAGAGAGGACAGGGGACTGCGTCCTCCTCCTCCCCAAAGGGTGCGAGACGATCCTTAATCTGGCACAGGGTGTCCTTGCAGAAGCGGATCTGAGCTGTAGCTCTCTTTTTGGGGGACACCGCATCTGCATGCAGCAGGATCCCCAAGGCCTTTGGCAGCTAGATCAGGAGCGGGGCTGGAGCTCCTCCTCGCCTCTGATTTTCCAGGAACCACTGCACTCGGCCCCGGGACTGACAGGGCAGGGCCCTCCCCGCAGAGGCACTAAAAGCTTTCACAGCCTGCCCGCACACTCCTCTCCAGTCCTCTGGGGCCAAGGTTCGTCTGTGAAGATGTTTCCCTTCCAACTGGCATCCACTTTCTCCACCTCACGGCCAGCCCAACACCTTTCCACCAGGCTCCCCAGGCCATATAATTCAAAATGTGATTCACCCTAAAGGGAAGCATTCCTGAGGAAGGATGAACCACAGAGAGGCATCTTGGGCCAGGGCAGGGCACCCAGAGGCTCTATTAAGGCTCCTGCAGCTGATGGAGTGAAGCAAGACAGGACCTGGCAGCTACAAGCAGAAAACAGATAAATCCTGTCTCCAGCCTGGCTCTGTGCATCCCCAGCCATGGGGAACGGAGCCACAGACCGCCTCAGGTCCCAGCACAGCACCCACACGTTACCTTTCCCAGCCTCTGGATCTGTTTGCAGGTGACATGAGCTGCAGATGGTCTCAGCTTACTCCCAAGTGAGCCACAGGAAGGGTCTGTAATGAATATATGGGTATTGTGTCAGTGCCCATAAATCTAGGGAGGGCTGGCACAGGGTGCGGAATAGCAGTCACAGGTCAGGAACCATACTGGCACCAGCATGTGGCACAAGCATGCGGAGCCTGGTCCCCTTGGGGCTGCCCTGTCCCAGCGACCTGCTCCCGAGGATGCAGAGCACTCCAGGGGTGTTGGATGCTGCATCCACCACAGTTTTTTTTGGGATGTAGAAGACCCCAGAGATGGTGCTGCCCATCTTCCAGAGGCCAAGAAGCTTTAGCCATCAAAGAGTTCTTAATCCCAGGTCTCCCACTCCATGCTCCCTGTGCTCTCTGTATGGGAAAGGTGACATCCCCACCTCTCCACTGCTGCTCACTCCTGTCCACACATCCACTGTTCGGTGGGGCTGGCAGACCTGGAGCCTGATAGGATCTGTCCAGTGGTAGGCACAGGGGCTGGCAGGGCTAGGATGTCAGGCTGGGATGAGGGATTCCTCCCACGCAGTACCCTGGGAACAGGAACACTGCAGTGGGGCTGAGCAGAGCTTCCCTCTCCCCTAGTCAGGACAGGACCTGCTGTATCCAGCCTGGCCAAGGAGTGGAGCAGCCCTGCAGCATCCCCACTGCCCAGGCCCCTCTGCTCTCACCTTCAGCACTAATCCCAAGCCTGGATGGAAGGTGCTCCTAGAAGGGCTCAGAGTTTGTTTCACCCTAAATCATCCCCGTGTAGATCTGTCTGTTCCTGAAGGGGAAAGCACAGCCCCTTACCAGTGGCACCCCCTTCCAGTAAGGTGTAAGGGGGCCGAGTGCCCACCTCCACCATGCTGATGTGGGGCAGCTGGGGATGCATGTGGACCAGATACCCTGCCTTCAGAGGTGCCGCATTAGAGTTGTGCCCTCCTTTCCCCACCAGCATCCCCCCTCCTGCCCCATCACCTCCTTCAAGCCCCCCATGAGCCCCCACCCCTGCTGCAGCCCTGTGGTGTCCACTCAGGTGATATATCAAGTCCTGGGGATTAGAAGAACAAAAACCCTGCATTTTGCATTGAACTGGGCACACAGGGCTGCACGTAGCCAGCAGCCACCGTGTCCCAGCTGCACCATAGTGTGGGAAGGACAGCCTGCCTGCAACACTGACCAGCAGGCATTGGGTTAAAGCAGGTGCAGGTAGCCTGTGACTGGGGCACTGGTCTGGGGAAGACCCCGCAGTGGGGGCCGATGAGACCTTTGCTCATCCTTGGATGCAGTCCCACCTCTGTAATCCTTGAGGTTTTTTCTAAGAAAGGCGGTTCAACCCAGGGGGCCACAGGAGATGCAGGGAAAGCTTTTATTGGTATCTTCCAGCACACGTCAGCCCGGTTAAAAAAAATCTTCGTTTCTCGGAGAGCTTTTTAACACGGCTCGGGCAGCAATTGGTACAGGGACAGCAAACCAGGCTGCATCTGCTCAGCCCCAGTCACAAGCTCCCTGCTTCCTTTGAGAGAGAGCATGTCTGTGTGAGTGTGTGTGTGTGTGTGTGTGTGTGTGTGTGTGTGTGTGTGTGCGCGCTAGACACAGGCATCCGCTCCCAGCATCTCCCGCATCCTCCGGCAGCAAGTGCAGGGCTCTGGCTTCCCGGGTACCACCCTCGCTGCTCCATCCCCTGACAGGGATTTGCACGCGGGGCACGGCATGCGGTGAGCACCCACGGGTGGAGAGGGGCTCGTGGCCAGAAGCGGCAGCCATGGACATCGTGTGGACTGCTGTCTAGGGCTCGTGTTCCCAGATCGACCCTGATCCTGGTAAGTGGGGGTTTTTTGCCGTTGCGGGTGCTTTGCTGGGTGCGTAGCATGGGCTGTCCACACATTGTATCACCCTGGGGTGGGTTCCCCCACTGCCCCCGGCATCCTGGTGCCAGGGGAGGTGACTAGAGCTCCTGGAGTGAGATGCCTGGGAGTGGGGATGAGGATGGGGTGAGAGGGTCCTGCCCAGGCATCGGGGTCCTCATGTGAGTACTGGGAGAGGCGCTGGGCAGGGAGAGGAGAAGTGCAGAGCTGGGCAAGAGCTGTGTCTGCTGCAGAGGAAGGGACTCTGTTGTCACGGCATTTTCATCCCCCTCTGAGAGACGAAAGAGTGTGACACACCTATAAAATCTGCCATAGCGCGGCAGGATGGGCAACCTGATCCGGCAGGGAGAACAGCTACCGGCTTGGTGTCCCCAGGACTGGGACACAGCCCCCTACCTCCCCTGCCCGACATCCCCACTGGACTCCCACAGCCCTGCAGAGGGTGGAAGGGTACCATCAGCCACGGACCTCCGAGCCCCATGGCAAATGGATCACCTCGCAGCAGCAGTCCCAGCACTGCCACAGTTCCAGCATGTGCTGTATGCCCGGGAGAGGGGACAAGGGGATGCTGCCAGACCCCCCTGGCCATCTGCAGCCAGCTCAAGGAGGTGGAATGCAATGTCCCCTAAGCAGAGCCTGCTGCCTTCGCAGCCTGGTCCCCCTCACCCCAGGCAGGCAGCAACTGGCAGGGTGTGCAGAGCTCTGCCACAGCCGTGCCAGAACCATGGCAGCTCCTCCCAGCCCTGCTTCATGCCCTTCAGACTGAGCCCTGGGACCAGGCTGCCATGGGCTCTGAGGTCCCAGGGTTGTCCTCCCTCTTGGTACCCCACCCTTCTGCCCCCAGGGTCCCTAATGCTGCTCGCAGTAAGACACAGCGCTGCAGGGCAAAAGACCCAGCAGCCTGGTGAGGGCAGGGAGGAGGCCTGGCCCCCTGGCAGCCTGTGGGGACCAGGCACATCCTTCCGCACAGTCGGGGAGCCTGCTCCTGGCACATGAGGGGGTTCTGCTCCATGCACACCCCTGATGCATCCTGTTGAAGGTGGGTGCCGTGGACCCTGCTCAAGGGTGCACCAGCCCAAGCACCCACTGACCCTTCATTTGCTGGCAGGGCCTTTCATCGAGGACACACCGTGGGGCAGGTAACAGTCAGTCCTACAGACCCTACGGCTCCACACCCCCACCTCCCCAGGCCACCACTGCGCACCACAACAGCTCACCCTGCACCCACAGCCCCTGAGAAGCACCCATCCCACACCCGCAGCTGCCACAGACACCACCCCACTCCCACAGCTGCTGCAACATCCCTGCACCCAAAGCCACCACCCACCCCATGCCCACAGCCACTGCAACACCCTCTGTGGGCCGTAACACCCGCCCCACCGGGTGGCTGCTACTGCCAGCCACGCCGTAGCACACCCACCCCAAAACACATCCACCCCTCACACCTCATCCACCCCGTAACACATCCAGTCCTAACAAACACACCCCCCCGCGCTGCTCCCCAACGCATCTGTCCTGTACTCGCAGCCACCACACCGCCCCCGCTGCACCACGCTACACCCACCTGTGTGTCACCTGCCTCCCCGCACCCACCATTAACCTGGCACCCTGTAACCCCAGAACAAGCCACGTGTGCTCTGCCATGGCAGAGAGATTTTGCAGCCATGCAGGGACCACTGGCTCTCTTTGCATCCAGATGCTCTGCCCTGTTTCCTTCTCCAGGGGTGCCTCTGTGCTAGCCACCAGCTCTCTCCCTTTTGCCACCTAACAGAGGCTTAATCCTCACTCCAGCTGCACCAGCCTTGCTTCCATGCCTCAGTTTCCCCCACGCAGAGAGGTGCGTGAAGCTGAGAAAGATGCATCCATGGGTGCTAAGAGGATGAAGTGCTTTCTGGCTCAGTGTTTTGCTGCAGGAATGGAGCAGCAAGGAGCAAATCCAAAAGAGAAGAGTGAGGGGAATGGGTGTTGCCCAAGGATTAGGGCAGGGGTGCAGGGGGCTGGGGACAAGGGAAGGGAAGAAAAGAGAAGGGGTTGGGAAAGTTCCCACCACCCACTGTGACAGCTCCCGGTGCTGGCAGGGCTTGGTGGAGCCGGGTGTTTGCAGGCAGCTCCTGCCTGTGCCCAGATTTAGCTCCTCTGTGGGGGCGACCTAAAAATAGCCCCACGGTGCAGCCTGGCAGCAAGGTCGAGGCCCCCGCACCTCTGAGGTCACGATGAGACAGGTGGTGATTCTGTTTGCCTCAGGGGGTGGACACAAATAGCACTGGAGACACCTTCCCCCAAGGACATGTGTGGACGAAGGGGCTGCTCAGGTGTCTGGGCTGCTGTGAGGCAAGACTGCCCCTGATCCTCCCTCCTCAGGAGAAGGGGGACTCCTGAAGTCTGGCAGGACCCCAAGTCATCCCAGGTTCTATGTGAGGGTGAAGTCCCACCCCACAAAGCCAGGCCAGGCAGGGTGTGGGGCACAAGCAAAAAGGAGTCTGGAGAATGCAGAGCAAGTTTGGGGTATCTGGGCAGCAGTGGGGCCTGTGGAAAGGCAGTGGAGTCTGGAGACTGGGTTCAGGATGAAGGCATTCAGCCCTGGATGTGCAGGCAGGGTCCAGCTGTGCAGCACTGGCAGGGGCAGGGAGGCCAGCAGAGCTGAGAACAGACAAAAGTCATGATAGAAGTGACACTGTCCAGGCTCCAGGCACACAGTAGACAGTGGCAGAAGGCACTCAAGGTAGGCTTGGGAGAGGACAGGAAACAGGGAGGTGGGCTGAGATCTTCCAGCAGCAGGGTAATGCAGGTGGGTGACTATGACATGAACACGCAGGGGAACCAGATCTGGTGGGGGGAATACAGCAAGTCCGCACACCAGCCACCCTTCCAGTGCCCGGGCTGCCCCACTGCACTGCCGGGTGGCTGGGGTTGGGGCACCCAGAGCTCAGCAGTACCGTGGGGAGAGGCTGCCAGCACGCCGGGATCGGAAACACCAGTATGGGCACCAGGGAGACTGACATGCTGTGGGCCACACCCCTCTTTTCACTCTTCTCGGTGAGCCTAGGCCCTCTGGACCCTCTCCTCCCCGCTTCTACCCAAGCTTTGGGCAGGAGTAGGCCTGGATCTGGCCAGCACTCGGTGGTGCAGGGACTTACAAAGGCAGATCTTGGGGGGATTTCCCTGTGACTTCTCCGACTCTCTCGCTCACAGGCAGAGCTGCAATGCTGCCCAGCAGCAGAGCTGATCCTGACCACGGCAGACGTGATCCTGAGCCAGCCAGGCAGAGGGTGGTGGCACGGCGAGGAGGTAGAAACACCCAGGTGTTTTCCTTCCCACTGGCACAGCCGCAGAGATGCTGTTGCTGTGGCTTGGACACGTGCCTCCAGCTCTGCCCCGCTCCCACCTTTGCAAAGCCCCGGGAGCTGAAGAATGCCGGGCACCAGCTCCAAGCCAGGCACTGCGACCAACAGGTGCAAATACCCCAGCCCACATGCGCGCACGCTGCTGGGACCCCCACGCGCAGGACGGGGCCCACACGTGTTGCATACCCGGCTCAGCGCGTGGGAATCTGCAGGCAGATGGTCCCGCGGTGGTGGGGAGAGGCTGGGAAATCACATGCGTGTGCACGCAGTGGTGTTTGCCGCCTGCCAGCATGCTCTGCTCCGCTCCGCTCGGCCCTGCTGCTGCGGGGTACCTGTAATTACCCTGACCAGGCTCCCTGCCACAGCAGTGCCCGCGGTGTCGAGTCCTCCCGCAGACAGTGAGATCCCGGCGTGTGCACGCGTGCTGCTAATTATCCCGCTACCTGGGGACTTCCCTGCTGAGGCTGATGGGGCGGGAGATTGCTGCTCCAATCTCCCTGCTTTCCCTCCCGGTCCCTGGGCACCAGCTGGAAGTGCCTCTTTGCTGCAGCATAGAATTAGAGAATAATTAAGGCTGGAAAAGACCTCTAAGATCATTGACTCCAACCATTAACCTAGCACTGGCAAGGCCACCACTAAACCATGTGCCTACATGGTTTTTAAACACCTCCAGAGATGGTGATTCCACCACTGCCCTGGGCAGCATCTTCCATAATGCAACCCCAGCATGGCACAAGGGAAGCTCTTGGACCCATGTGGGGTGATGCTGTGCCCCACGATGCTGGAGGCCAAATTCTGCTTCTCCCCAGCTTCCCAAATTCTGCTCACCCAGTGAGAGGGAATCCAACTTGTTATTGCTGCTGCTGTTGGCCTCCCCACTTTATCCCAAGGTGATCTTTCCTTGATACTGAAGCCAAACATCCTTCTTGGGGCCTATGTGCCCCAGTCCCATATATTTCTCCACTTCCCTCTTGCACCCTCACAGCCCTCCTCCTATGGTTGGCCCAGCCTCCCCACATGGCCCCTTGCAGGATGCAGGATGCCCAGTGATCACAGCAGCAGCACACAGACAAGAATGTGAGTGCAAGAAAGGCAGCTGAGTGAAGAGGAATTTAAGGAAGGTGAGGGGTCAGCACCAGTCCTGCTATGACTGAGTCCTGGGCAGAGCTGCAGGGAGGACATCTTTCCCCCTTGACTGGCCACAGAGGCTGTCTTCAAGGCAGCAAGGAGATGCACAAAAGGAGAAAGGTTACAGCTGGTCCTAGTCCCTCTGCATTTTACTGATCTGGCATGGGAAAGGCCTGGATGTGTTTCTTGTTAAGCTGGAGTCTACAGAGCAACGGTGGGGAGGCACCCCCAAACCATCTCCCTGCCTTCTGTCCTACTCCCCCACCCAATCAGACCCTCCATGGCCAGGAATCTATCTCCCCACAGCCACCATCATGACCCCAGTCCCAACTTGTCACAAAGACTCCATTTCTCCCTGCCCTGAGCTGCTCCTCACACAGCTGAGGGAAAACCACCAGGACACCCTTTTGGGGGTCAGGGACATAGCACCTTCCTTCCCACCACAGAGCCATGGGGGTGCTGATGTCCAGGAGGCAGACGGTGGAGAGGGTGCAGAAGGTCAGCTTGGCCGTGTCAGCCTTCAAGGATGGGCTGCGGGAGCAGCCATCGACACGGCGTCGGGCGGAGGCAGGGACTGCACGCCAGGGGACACTGGAGCAGGAGGTGCAGGAGGCAGAGGAGGAAGCACTGGCAGGACCTTCCCAGCCACAGGAGACCAGTGCCAGCAAGGCAGCCTGGGAGCGGCTGCGGGATGGCCGGGGCGTGGAGCCAGAGGAGTTTGACCGGGCCAACAGGTTCACACCACCAGCCTTCATCCGACCCAAGAGGGAGCTCCACGATGATGAGCCCCCAGACATCAGCCTGGAGCAGAGGGAGCAGGTGAGCTGATGGAACCACAGAGACAGTGTGGGAGGGATGGGGACCAGGCTGGAGTTGCTCAGGGCTGTAAAAGCACCTGAGTACCTGCCAAGCAGTGACAGTCTCACAGGGCACAGCAAAGCCTATGGAAGTGGCTCAGTG
>WEKY01004223.1:29422-51321 GCA_013390045.1 Picathartes gymnocephalus | reverse complement strand
AGTGGGGCAGGGTGCCAGTGGCCAGGCTGGGCAGGTGGAAGTGCCACACTGGGAGGGGGTGCAACTGTTCAGATGTGCCCTGGAGGGACCCTGGGGTGTCTTGGAAAGGAGAAGTCACTGCTGGGCACAGGCGGCTGTAGGTCTGGGGAAGAGAGGACAATTTGACCTAGATGTTAGCCCACCTACAGTCAATCAGCCTGAAACCCAAGCCATCCCTCCACACCTGCAGCCCCTACATCCCTGCCCATCTACAACCCAACAGCTTACCCACCCATGTCCTCAATCCTACAACCCACTCATCCACACCCACAACCTTACCCATATAGCCACCCACCCGACAAGCCTACACCCCAGCCCACCTACAGCCCTATATAGCACCGTATAGACAGAGAACATCCTGAGCTGGAAGGCACCCACAAGGACCATTGAGGTCCAACTCCTGGCCATGCACAGAATCACACCCCAAGAATCACACCATGTACCTGAGAGTATTGTCCAGCCTTGGTGCTGTGACCACTACCCTGGGGAGCCTGTTCCAGTGCCCAACCACGCCCTGAGCCTAAATTACCCAGGGTACCCAGATAACATACCCAGGTTAGCATCTCTTTGGAACTGGAAATGGAAATGTGTGGAAAATCTTACAGCTTATCCATCCACATTTACAACTGTAAAGACCAGCCAATCTACAACCCTACAGTCCAGCCACCCACACCTACCACGCTGCAGAGAACCTACAACCCCACAGCCCCACCAATCCTATAGCCAGACCCATCCACCCACCATTCATCCCCACAGACACCCACCCTCCTCTAACTCAACAGCCATGTCCCTTACAATGACCTCTTCCTTATGCCAGCCCCATACATTCCCATCTTCCCACCCTCTCTGCCCCTCAGCATCCACCCCCACCTGTAAAGCACCGCCCAGATCGAGAAGCCAAGCCCCTACCTGCACTGCTTCTGCTGAGCATCTGCCCATCCCTCCCCAGATCCTGAATGACGAGATGTGTGAGATCTGCGAGGTGTGGACAGCTGAGAGCCTCTTTCCCTGCCGCATCTGCCACCGGGTATACCACGACGGCTGCCTGCGCCGCATGGGATACCTGCAGAAGGACAGCGCCGTGGAGGTGACAGAGACGGCGCACACCGAGACGGGCTGGAGCTGCTACTACTGCGTGAGTGCCTGGAGTAGGGGACACCAGGCTGCTGCTGGGTGGTGGGTGCTCCCCAGGGAACTGTGCCCCACATGGACATGAACACGGTCCCACCTCACAGCCTGGTCTGGAGCAGTGGGGGACCTGCTGCTCTCCAGTTTCCACCACCCACCATGTCCTGATGGGGTCACCAGACACAGGGGACAGTGGCCCTTTTCCACCCCCCCCACCCCTACAGCCAGCTCCCCAGGACCTTGGTGGGGGATATGACACCATGGGCACAAGATGCTGTAGCAGAGCTGGAATGGCCAAAGTCCAGAGGTGTGAAGTCATCTCACTGCAGCACCCTTGGGTGACACAGCACAACATCTCTCTCTGGGTGTCCACACCCACATGCCTTCAAGGGATCCTGGTGCTACCATACAGAGGTGTGCCTCTTCCACCCCATGTTTTTGCCTCATGGCTCCTCTCTGCCCCCACTCCAGGACAACCTCAATCTGCTGCTGACAGAGGAAGAGATGTACAGCCTGATGGAGACCCTGAGGAACTGCAAGATCATTCCAGGTGTGTACCCTCCATGCGGCAGGTCCCAGATGGCTGCGGGAAGCAGCTGGGGAGGTGAGTCCCCCCTCCTTCCTGGGCACAGCGCAGCCAATCTGTCCCCTGCAGAGAGCTGCCTGACCCTGGATGACTTCCTGCACTACAAACACCAAGTACACAAGCAGCAGTTTGAGCGGACCATGCCCGAGGCACAGGAGGAGCAGGCAGCCGTGCAGTTCAACGCCCTGGACCCCGACAAGAAGGGGCACATCGAGTGGCAGGACTTCCTCTCCCACGAGTCCATCCAGCTGCTGCAGAAAATACGGCCACAGGTATGGCTGTGGCATCCAGGGCTTGCTCCCATGGCTGTCACACACAGTCACAGCACCCAGGGCTGGCTCTCGTGGCAGTGGCACCTGGGTCCAGCACCCACAGCCACAGCACCCATGGTCATGGCACTCAAAACTGACTGCTACAGCTGACGACCATGGCTGTGGCACCTGGGGCTGACTCCCATGGCCAGCAGCCCTGGCCATGGCACTCAGGGTGGAGACGCCTACAGCTTTGGGCATATAAGGAGGGAGGTTGCCACGGGATGAGTGCTCCACCTTTGCTTCTCTGACCCCCTAGAATGCCCTTCTGCGGCTGCTGACACCCAAGGAGCGGGAGCGGGCACGGGCAGCTTTCCTGGCCCTGGACCAGGACAATGATGGCTTCATCGGGGAGAGTGAGTGCCGCCAGGCCCGGCACACCTGGTTCCGCAAGCACCAAAAGGAGATGCTGTCCTGCAATGTCAGGTGAGGGGATGCCCCGCCTGGTGTAGGGGTGATATCCCAGCCAGGAGTCCTAAAACAGTCCCGACACCTACCAAAGGGGCTCAGCACACAAATGGCTGCCCCCTTTCCCTCCACCTCCCCCTCCATGGCCCCTCAGCCCTGTGCACGCTCTTCCCCCCCCACCACCATTTGGGGTGCAAGGAGCTGGGATGAAGAGCATCCTCCTCCCTGCCACAGCATCAGCCATGTGGGGCCCATATCAGAGGGCAGCCCCGCCAGCAGCAGGAACGGCAAGAGCCCAGAGAAGATCCTGCCAGCCACAAAGCAGGAGGAGACCAGGTGAGGCAGGGATGGTTAGAGGGGTGGTGGGCACCACCACTCCGGGTGGAAACCCTGGGGGAGCAGCATTGGTGGGGTGTCCAATGAGCCCACATCTGCCCGCAGGAGCATCGACTGGCCTGGATTCCTGCGGGAGAACGTCGCCTACATCCTGGCCGCACGCCCCAACAGCGCAGCCCTGCACCTGCAGCCCCTCGCCTAGACCAGGCCGCGCCTCGAGGGCGCAGTGCCACACCCGCCATGGTGACCTGCCCTGCCCTCCCCCACAGGCACAGCCAGGTGCCGATTGGCTGGCGGGGAAGAGGCCGTGCTGCCCTCTGCCCCGCCTCCCCCTCGGATTGGCTGTGAAGAGGATGGGCGCCAGGCGCTGATTGGCTGAGGGAGCGGGAGCGGCTCTCGGGTCTCTGATTGGTGGGGGGAAGCAGGGCGGGGCAGGGCGTGTCCCCACTGCCCCCTGGGCCCTGCAGGGACCATGGTGGGCAAGGGTCCCGTGCCTGCGGTCACCATGGGGCACAAGGGGCAGGGAACATGCTGTCCCAATGATCCCCATCCCCACAGCACCCAGGCACCTGCAGACAGAGCACTTGTGGGGTGACAGCAGAACACAGAGCACCTGTGTGCCCCCCAGCCTCTCATAGCGCCATGGGGCAACACAGCTGAGCCTCTGCGTGCCACAGGCAGCACCCACAGGTCTCTGGCAAGCAGTGTCTCAGCTTACCAGCATGGTGGATCTTCTGGGGATGTGGCTGACTCCCCTTGGGGTCTTTCACATCCCTGCCCTACTCCAACAGGGGTTGGAGCCCAGTAGGTCCATCCTTGCATGCTCAGCCCGAGGCTGTGTCTGGGAGACCATTCCCTGGCATGGCTCAACCCTTCCCTGCTGGTGACCAACTATTTAATGCCAACAGCGATGGTGTAGGAAGGAGCACTGGTAACAGAAAGCATCAGAGGGATCGGAAGGCAAGATCAGATGTAGGGGAACAGTCCTATGCATCTGATCTTGCTGGCAGCATGCCCCTGCATCCCTCATCCCTTCCTGTACCCCTGGTTCCAAGGGATGCTCTTCATTTGCTTGCCATTCTGGTCCCACACCAACCCTGTTCTGTCCCGCTCTCTACCCACCACATCAAGTGGGCAGCCTCGCCTCACTGGGAACACTAAATCTTGTGGTAAGGAGGAGGAGGCAGAGCCCAGAGCCCACCCCAGGTGTCAGCTGCAGGGATGAGGCATTCACTGGGACACAGCACACAGCCCACAGATGAAGGAGCAGGGAGCCCAGAAACCTTGCCCCAAACATGCCAGGGGTTGGGATGCCCAGGTCCTATGGCAACCCCAGCAGTTACTCCTGCCCCTCTAATCCCTTCCCCACAGTGCCCTCAGCCTTTCCCTGCCTGGTGTGCCATGGCTCAGCCAGGAGGCCGCGAGATGTACACAGACCAGGGGTGCACCTGCACCAACCTGGTCATTCCCTCACCTCCATCCCTGATGCCCTGTGGGCATCATCCCAGTCAGCCCCCTTCCCCCAGCCAGGGCACAGTTCCCCTCTCCAGGGTCTCCCCCACTGCAAGACCAGGAAGCGCACCAGTGCCACGACATCTTCCTCTACCACCCTGGCATGCCAGGCCAATGGGGATATTTTGGATGCCAGGTCCGAGATGTGGCCAGAGCGCCAATGGGGATATTTCGGATGCCAGGTCCGAGATGTGGCCAGAGCCATGGCGAGGAGGCGGCCGTGGGTGCGTGGGTTGCAACTCCCTATCTGTACTGAGATACATTCATTAAACAGCTGTGTCCAGCTAGCCTCTGTCTGGTGTGCTTACAGGGCTTCTGGCTTCTCTGCGGGCATTTCTGGGGACCCACAGCTGCCTATTCTTTAAAATCCCACCCCAGACTCAGGTCACTATCCCATCAGGCAAGCTTGGCCTCCTGTCACCAGAGTGTCCCACAGCAGTGACTGAGGGCAGCCAGAGTGTGCACTAAGGACACAGCAAACTGCGGGTTCTGCATGTCTCCCTAGGAAAGCAGATGGCAAGGAGACTGCCTGGCTGATCATGGAACCACTCCAAACACTGCAGTGGAAGGGACACCCCTCCACTGGGATGAGTGTGCTCCCCACTTTCAGAGGCAGTGGATGCTGAGAACAGAGCATGGAGCACTGGAGACAGCTGGATGCTGGGAACAGGCTGTCTGCAGCAAAATAACCCCACAGAGACACCAAGGTTCCCCAGGAGAGTGGTCCCCATGGCTGGAATGCTCCAACTAATCACATTGACAGAGCTCCTAGGAAAAGCTGCAGCTATTGCTGGCAGCACATGGTCTATGGGAACCAGGCTGCCAGTAAAGGGGGCTCACCGGCCTGGGGACTTTCCTTGCACAGTGCCCATGCTGCAGCTGGGAGGGGAATGGGATTTGAGAAGAGGATCTGGGAGGGAATCAGGAGGGAGGATGCTGCCCTGGCAGCATCTGTTCAGTCTGTGGGGACACAGAGCTTGCTGCTAAAAGCTTGACTTGGACATTTGAGCTCTCTCCCACGGTCACAGTGGGATACCACCATTGCATACAAACCACAGCAGGGGTGTCCACCTCACCCACAGAGAAAATCTGGCAAGCATTTCAGGCTCTGAGAGCAGATAAGCCTTAAAATCAGCTGCGTCACCTGGGAGAGGCACTCATCACCTTGGAGAAGAGGATGGACATCTGCAGGAAGTGGTAGCTTACGGTGGTTTTGTGCCTGATGATGGGATGTCATGGATTGGTAATGATGCGGGCTCTGCCAGTGGAGGGAAGCCCAGGGAAGCCCTCGCATGGCGAGATGGTGTTAAATCATTGTGTTGTTGCTCCGTCTGCTGGAGATGAAGAGCAAGCAGACACAGAGCACAGGCTTGAGAACCCTGGGAGTGGGGCACTCACTGGCAGCACACCAAAGCCAAAACCCCAAACCCTACACGATTTAGACTGAGAGGCCAGAACCTTACAGGTCCTAATCCAACACCCCTTTGCACCCAGCTCTTCACCTGAGGAACAAGACACAAACAGCTCTCCCAGCCCCAGCCTACCCTGTCACTCTCTGCAGCAGCCTGGCACCCCTTCCAGAGCACACAGCTGGCTGGTGTCCCCAGGGAGCTGGATAACAAGGGCCACGTGTGACTGTGGTGGCCTGTGTCCTGCAGGGCTGTGCTGTCACCACTGCAGCACCAGCTTCACAGCTCTGTCACAGTTACAGATCCCCAGTGAGTGACCACCACGCAGCAGAGAGTGCCCCAGTCATGTCTCCATAGAGGCAGCATCAAGGTCTGGGCAGAAGCAGGAGGATGTGCTGGGGGAATGGGCAAGGTGTTGCTGTGGCTGCTCTTTGATTCACCTGGTCCTTTGAGACTGCTGACCTCAGAGACACTGTCCCAAGAAAGCATCTACTGTCTGCAGACCACCCTCCCTTTTGCTGGGGCAAGCCTGTCTCCAAATGCTGGAGGATATCTTCTGCTGCATATGGTACAAAACCTCCCAAACACCCAAAATCTGGCACAAAGCTCTCTCTGGACACATGTGCAATGTGCTTACTGCACGTTGGTGCAAACCTCTCCCCAGATCTCTCTGAATGCTGGTGCAAGCCTTTCCCTTAAGAGCAGTGCAAACGCCCCCGTGGTGATCCCAGAGGCTCCAAACCAAAGGATCAGGATGCTCATGTGAGATTTAAGGCTGGGGCAAGAACCAGCTGTCCAACCCAACCCTCCCAAGCCCTGCTGAACTGACAGTGTCTGTGCAGCTCACGTGTCTGCTGTCCCACATCTGTTACCCACCACCAGGTGCCATGCAATGGGTTCTGTGCTCCCCACTGGGAGTTTCCAGCCCCAGGGCTCCAGTCCAGCATCACCCTGCCTGGGGCCAGGGGCAGAGTCCCAGGGTCCTCAGGGGCAGCTCTGGCTCTTGTATTTCACAGCAGGCAGTGGTCAAAGTATTGTCCACCCTTTACCCAGGTGGTCCTGCTGTCTGGGAGGGGACTGGCAGATCCTGCCTGGCTCAGAAGTAGCCCACAGGTGATGGAAAGCTGCCCCATGGGATCCCCATGAGATTGGGGGTAGTAGTGCCTCACTCTGTATTGAGGTTGCCACCTCTGCCAGGCTGCAGGGCTATTGCACAGGGCTGCCACCCCCTCAAAAAACTGTTAGTGGAGAAGATGAGTACTTGATTTTGGACCCCGGGGTGCAGGATAGCACTCACCTCCGAGCCTGGACACTTCTGCATGTCCCTGGGGCCCCCCTGGACTTGGCCAGGTGCCCTCAGGTCTGGTGTGTCCTGGAGGGGAAGTGGCCATGATGAGCCCCTCACCAAAGCCAGACAATCTTCAGGAGAGCTGTGCTGACATAGAGGAGAGAAAGATAAGCAGAGGAACAGTGTCACTGTGAGCCCTGGCACTGACTATCACTGGGGCTAGATGTCAGAGGCCCATCCCATCATTGCCACAGGACCAGACAGAGACTACTGGCAAGAAAAGAGGGTTTTTTGGGCAGCATGTGACAGTGACAGTGATAGCAGCAGCCACAGCCCCTGGAGGAAGTTACACCCTGGTGGCCCCAAACATCCTTGCCCTCCCAGACCAGAGCAGGAGTGGCCATTCAGAGCAGGGATAAATGATGTGCCCATTTAGCAACATCACCGCAGATGCAAGCCAGGAAAGGAGGTGGGAAAGCTGGGAGGATCTGGGAGCACAGAATTGGGATGAGGAGGTTGGATTACCCAGAAGCGATCCCCCCAACCCGAATCACGGTCCCTAGGGACATCAGAGGCCTCTGGGGACAACTGAAGGAGGACTGGGGGTGAGCGGGTTGGGGAGGGGTACAAGGGGCTGCAAGAAGTGTGCGTGTCCCCCGCAACAGAGTGGTGACCACGGGGTGTCGCCCCTGCTCCACGCCGGGAGCCGGCGGTGCCACTTGGGAACCAGCAGAGAGCAAGCAGGAAGTAGGGATGCAGGGATGGAGGGAGGAGGGACGCAGGGACTCATTTCAATACCCCGAAATAATTTCGTGGCTGTTTCGTGACCCCCTTCCCCTCCTGCCCCCAACCCAGCTCTGACTCCTACCTCTGCCTCACAGCACCCTCCTCCTCCCTGGTTATTGTGCCCGTGGCTGGCGAACGGAGGACCACACCTGATGCCCGGGGAGCTGGGACTGAGCCCGGGCAGTCCCAGGCTTCTGCAGGGATGGTCTCCATTCTCCGCAGCCCCCTGGAGGTGGGAGACCCTCGGCTTTAGAGAAGAGGGATTGATTCAGGGCTCCCTCGGGTCTTGCACGGGCAGACGGAGCTCCCTCCTCTCTTTGTCCCCTGGCAGGAGCTCTGGGCACCACCTCCTCTGTACAGAGCCACTGCACCCCCCTCAAATAGCCGCAGGGTCTGACCACATCCGGCACTGCAACCTGGCTGGGAAGACCGTTCAAGCAATGGAAATGAAGCCTGGCACTAGGTGTGGTGGCAGGGGTAAGGACAGCAATGCCCACCAGCACCTGCTGGGACCAGTCACCTGCTGCTTAGGTCCACAGGGCAGTCTAGAGGGAGCCGTATGAGACTCGAGTGGGGAAATGACATCCCCTCCCCAGCATGTATCCAGCCCACTGCCAACTGTTGGATGAGCTGCCCCAACTGGACACAACCCCACAGGCACTCCAGCATGAGGAGGGTGTGCTCCTCTGCCAGGAAATGCACATGACCTAGGCCACCCACAGGAGCCCACACAGGGCCTATGCATGGTTTGCAAACCGCACACTGTGCCACCAGCTCCCACCACCCCCACACTGCTGGCTCGGTGGCCCCAGCAGAGTGCAGGGCTGCCAGACATTCCCTCCTGTTCCCAGCACACTCTCTCCCACTTCGCTCTGCACAGCACGGCTGCGCGGGGAGACACGGGATGTCTGCGTGGTGCAAAGGGTGCAGAGGAGGCCCTGGGATGAGGGGGGGCACAGCACAGTGCTGGGCATGGCAAGCATCTTGTTCCCACAGCAGCTTTGCTGTGACTCATCCTGGCAACCCACACAGCACTCAGGCAGGGTGTCCAGGTCCTCTTCTGCCTCGGAGCAAGGCCATCCAGGAGCAATGCACTAACAGCACTGGTTACCTACCTCCTCATCTCCTTGATACTACTGCTCTGGAATTTCAGTGGAACTGGGAGCTGGCCCAAGCCGTGGGCTGCCATGCTCCTCTCTGCACCCCACTGTCCCCTAAGCACCAAGCTTGGTGCTGCTACCAAGCACCAGAGCTGGTGTGGCAGAGCCATTGGCTGCCAAATGAAGCAGAGAGTGAAATTATTTGGGGTACAGTAAAGGGCAGGACCTGCCTTCCCACAGTGCTGCGTCTGACATTGGAGCAGCTGCTGATGGTCCCTCTGGGTAGCACAGTGCGCAGCTGTACAGTGCCATGCATGTCCCTGCGTGCCCCAGCATCCCTCCTCATGTCACATGTGTGCTGTGCACCTCAGTATCCCCTGTCCATTTAGGATGTGCTCCTGGACCCATAAGACAGCACACACAGTCCTCTCAGCTCACCCTCAAGTCATGGGACAGTGATAAGAAAGCATCTAATGTTGGAGCTCAGTGGGGCCAAGACATACTCTGCTGGCCAGGGAAAGAGGAAGTCAGCCAGAGTACCTGGAAAGCAGGGATTTGGATCTGAGCCACTCCAGAAAATGAGCACTGTGCTTGGCACAGGCAGAGGCACCCAGCCCTCAGATGACTGGGGACATGGAGTTCCATCTGGGGTATCTGCCAACCCATGCAGCATCCATGGGGCCATTCACTGCCCAAGAGAGTGGTCTGGGGCTTTGGCAGCAAAGATGGGAGTAATAAAGTGGGGAGGCACCTCGTGTTCGGCATGGAGAACCCCGTGACCCAGCAAGAAAATGATCCGGGGGCTGGAGTGACTGATCTGCGAGGAGCCGCAAAAAACTATATCTGTCTCGCTTGGCTGAGTGATGACTAAGGGAAGGACAGGAGAGCAGTCTGCATACCGCCAGGCAGAGGAGGAATTATTTAGGCTGGAGCATGGGGGTGGAGGGATGGGGGCTGAAAGGAGATGGGTGGAGGGAAGGTGGAGGCTAGGTGGGATGCTCTGGCAGTCCTCCCACTCACTGCCGGACGGACACCAGGTACTGGTGAGAAACAGCACAAGAGCTGGGGAACTGGAAGCTGCTAGCTCCCTTTTGGGGAGAAAACACTTTCAGCCAAGGAAGTGTCCAGGCACTGGCTCAGAGATTGACCATCAGCACTGCAGGACAGACAACACCTCCCACGCACGGGAAAACACCTAGCAGCTGCCAGAACAGGGCAGGCCCCAGAGGGTGGAGAAATGGTCCCACTACATGGCATCTGTTCTGAGCTCCAGCTCACAGCTGTGCCCTCATATAACCACCTGGCGCACAACAAAAATCAAAGGAAGGAGAAGGGGATGCCAAGAACAGAGTGCTCATCATCCTCTGCAACCAATCCCTTCTCCCGGGAAGGAAGGGACCTCACCAAATAAGCTATTCCCAAAGACAGCAGGTACCAAATCTATTTCATGGGGTCATCTAGTGCTTTAGGAGCTGGCATCAGGATGAAGAGCAAGTGAAGTACACAGAGCCACAACTCAAGCTGAAACTTTGATTGGGCCACCCTGCCTCATTCACCTCAAGGTTGCCACTCTGTTACCCACTTTGCAAAGATTTTTGCAGCCTGTGGTACAAACATCCCAACCCAGCTGGCACATGAAGCTCTGGGAGCCTGCCGGCTGCTCCATGCACAGGGAGCACACCCAGGTGACCTTTGTGCCCTCCAGACCATCCAGCCCAGGAGGATGTTTGCTAGCAAGCATTATTTTTAGCTCAGAAAGTCCCTGACACTTGCAGCCAGGAGTCCGATTAGTTGATCGTAACAGGCTACAAGAGCAGGACCACATGCCAGGATGGTGCAGGAAATTAAATGAAGGAAGGAGCTATAACCCTGCAACCATATATTCATGTCCATATATTCAACAGGACGTGTCAAATAATCCTAGCTTCTTTATTTGATGACTTTATAAATTCAGTGGCTAAAACATCATCATGGACACACCAGGCTGCTGTCAGGTCATCCCTCCATCACCCTGAGCACTGGAAAATGTTGGGAGGAGCACTGGGCAATACCAGAGGAGCACAGGGGAGTGCCAGGGAGAGCACTGGGAAATGCCAGGAGGGCTGTGTGCAATGCTGGGGGGGAGCCCTGAGCAGTGCCAGGACACTGGGCAATGTTGGCAGAGCACTGAGCAATGCCAGATGAGCAGAGAGCAATACCAGGGGAGCCCCAGGCAATGTTGGGTGAGCACCACAAGGCCAATGACCTGCCAGGACCCAGCCCTAGGGACCTCTACCCATCACACCAACTCCCACAGGCAGCAACAACCGTGTCACTGCCCATCCCCCTCTGAGATGGTTGTGCCTGGCATGTCCCTGGGCAGGCAGCAAGGTGGGATTCAGAAGCCACAGCATCACCCCGGTTTCATCTCCCATCTTGCATCTTCCAAGCAAGCTGATGTCCTCTTCCAACACCCTCGGCGTAGCCTGGCAACGGCAGTACGAGCATAGAAACAGTTGTACTGGCATGGAAACAGCAGTACTGGCATGGCAACGCAGTGGTAGAGAGATAAAAATGTCAGGCAGACCCCCCCTTTTGCTTCCCAGAGCAACAAAGCTGCACCATCTCCCTTGGATACCTCCAAAGGGTTCTGGGCACCAGACATGACGAACCCTGCCAGCCTCGTCTGCCCCACCCATAGCATTGTATGAGATGAGTTGCTGGGTCTCAGCCGCGGTCTCACAGTCCTGGCATACAGGGAGCCACAGCAGCAGGCAGATGCACTTCGTGCGTCCCTGCAGGCGTAGAACCATGCCCCGCTTACCACTTCCAAATTTGTATTTGAGGGGCACAAATCTGTAAGACCGGAGAAGATGGTTCCTGGTGGGTTTTTTTGCTGCCAAGAGCATTTCCCCTGCAGCCAATCCCTCTGTCTGCCGTAGTTGGCCCGTCATTCAGGGATACCCCCACGGTGGGGAGAAAAGGCACATGGGACATTAGGCATGCCCTCCTCATCCCATTCCTATGAGGGGAAGTCTTCCCGGCAGCAGGCAGGGAGGGCAGCCCGAGCATCCCACTCTGCCGGGTAAGGAGATCCGGTGGGGCATCGGAAGTTACACAACCCTGCGCTATGCAGACAAGGCAGCGAGCACTGCGGGGGCGCACGTCAGCCCCCGCAGTGAATTCCCTGACGTGGCAAACATCTCCCGAAGCCCCCTCCATGCCCACCTGCACACGCAGGCAGGAGCCCACGCACATACGCAGGCAGGAGCCCACACGCCGGCACACTCCTGCCTCTAAAGGAAAAGCCTGCCAGAGCCAGAGCTGAAATAGTGAATTGCCTCATTCATTCACCCTCTCCGGAAGCTTTGCCCGTACATGCAAACATACGCGCAGGCAGACATATGTGGCAGACACGTGCGACCATCCCTATGCCCTCCAGGAATTCCAGCCCCGCCCCAGCCAAATTCTTCACCACCCTTCCAAACTGAAGTACATTCTGCACCTGTGCATGTCCTGCCAGGAGAAGCCCAGCTCCACAGAAGGGCAACGCTGATTGGGGCAGATTCGTGGCATGGTGGGGGCGGGTCCCACATTCCCTGGACGGGAAAATGCCCCCGTCACTTTTTGGTCCCAAGTGCAGAAACTCTCACACAGGATAGACCTCCTTAGCACACATAAAAGCATTCCCAGCCACATTTGCCCCCATTGCTCAGTGGAGACCCTTCTACAGGAATACTACTGTAGCAAAACCCCTCACCATGGCCACGCAGGTCACTCCACACCAAAAAGACCGAGCTGGACCTGGCAGGAGCTGTGCAGGGCCTGGCATGTGCATGGTGTGGGGGTTACATGTGTGCATGGCAGGTGTGTGAATGCCCTCTGACACATCCACATGGGATGACCATGGACAGAAACCTCCATCACTAAGCCAAAAGGTCTGGCCTGGGGTTGTCATGCAGCAAACACTCCTCAGGACGCACAGGCTCACAGGTGCCACAGGTGTAACAGTGCACACCTGTGTGCAACCCCTGACAGATGCAGTATGTGCCCACATGAGTGTGTACGTGCCCGACACACTCCATGATGCATGGGCTCTGATGACCCAGCACACACGGGGCACACACAGGCACGGCCAGGCAGCAGCAGGGCAGAGTGGTGCCTGCCTGTGCCCTAGCACAACCCCACTCTGCCAGCATGTCCTCACATAACTCCAGCTGAGTGTGGGCCAAGCCACCGCACCAAGCTGGGAGATGGAGCAGATTCAGCTCATTACTTTTCCTAGAATAACTTCAAGTCCCTTGAGGTGCCCAAGAAAACATCCCATCTCCACCTCCCTCCCACTCACTCAGCAGCAGTGCAGTGGTGGCAGCCACCACAGTGTGTGTGGCATCCATGAGCACGTCATCGTGCCCTGGCATGAGACCGTTTCTCAACCCAGAACCAGGTTACAGATCCTGGTATCCATGATACTCATTGTCATGACATATCCCCAATCCTATTCTGCCTCCCCTCCTACAGAACCTCAGGACCTGCAGGACAGGTACCCAGCTCAGTTCCCCCTTCTAATTGCACAGACATGTGCCAACATCTGTGTTGGACAGGGAACATTTCCTGTAGTGGGTACTGGTGCTCATCTCAGAGAGACAAGGGAACATTTCCTCCAGTGAGTATTGGTGCTCACCTCAGAGAGACATAGGGATTCAGACCCCGCACACCTCAAGGAAGCAAAAGCACCAGCACCTACTGTGTGCTCTGTCCCTGTCCACTCCCTCAGTGTCTGCTCTTCCTACTTGACTTTGAATATTCATATTTTTCCATAACTTTATCTAGAATTTGAGACCAGATGCAGGGACTTGTATGTGCCCAGATTGCTGGTTTGTCCTGACCTAGCCTGCTGTCTCCCTTGCTGAACCCTCCTCCTTTACAAACACAGGTCATTCAGTCCCATGCCAGCTTGAGCAACACTTTATAAAGAAGGAGGTTTGCCAAAGAAGAACCATGCCACCATCATTGTGTGGCAGCGATCCCGGATCCCCTTGGTGCAGCACAGCCTCTCTCCCCAGGCCCAGTACATTGAACCTTCTGTGGTTTTGTTCCTTTCCAGCAGCAGCAATTTATCCTCCCCGCCTCCCTCCCACTCCTCATCCTCCAGGCTGTACTTTCAGTGCCACTGCCCTTGCTGAAAGTTGAAACAAAGCAGGCAATCAGTTTGGGACTGATTTTCTGAAGCATTAATTCTTCTATCCTGTTCTCATGTGGAGACGCTGCTGCTCTCCTCATTTACTCCGTAATTACACAGCACTGTAACTTTTCCCTCTCCATGATTTCTCTTCCAGCAAATCAGAAGTGAGGGGTTGCAAAGTCTCACTTTCACCCACCACCATCCCAGACCAGGCTTGGATGTATTTTCTCTATATATACTTGATATTTGGATGTATCAGCTTTATCTTGGGGTCTGGCACCATGTGCGAGGCTGAATCCTCTCTGCTGTTCTCACCATGGGAAACAGGTCATGGCTTTGGGAATGAGAGACCCAGTGTTCCACGTGTGGGCCACACAGCTGGTCAGCTGTGCAGGGCTTCCAGACATCTTTGCATTCCCAGGGATCTGGCCTCTCTGGAGTCCCACTTCACAGGGCTGATGGGAATCATTTGTGGGTGCTGGGAAAGAGCCAAACCCTGTCCTGTCCTTTGGTCTGGGCTGAGACGAGAATGTAGGGCTCACTCTGCTCTTGGGGTGTCCTCTCATGTCTGTGTTCCAAAGGGGGACAAGCACAGCCCTGAGCCCAGGCTCTGCCACCAAACCTGAGGGATGGAGGTGATGAGCAGGAGTCCGATTCCAAGCTGAGCAAGTATGGAAGGAGCAGGACACCTCAGCATGTTAGTGGACACCTTTGAGGCCACTTGGACAAGACCAATCTCCTTTCCCCAAGGAGTAGAGCAATGCCTCCAGCAAAAACACATGCAGAGAGAAGCCACTATGGAAGTGTCTGCCAGGCAGGAGAGGATGACTGTGCTCAGATACCGCGTGATAGGCACCCAGGGAGACCAGATCCAACTGAAACTCCCAAGGACTGCTCTCTGAATCAGAAGGACATAAGAAAGCTACTTGACTTGCAGATGGTGACCTATAATAACACACTGTTAACCACTCCCCATTTCATACACTGCCTCCATACCCTGCCCCTTCTCCCCATCCTCTTCCTCCAAGCAAGAAACAGGCAAAGAGGAAAAGCCTCCTTGCTACAGCCTCCAGCCAGAGCATTAGATGCTCAGCCAACCCCTGCCAGCATCCCCAGCTCTCTCACTACTGCATCCCCTCCCATTTCAGCGTCAAGACTGACTGGTGTCTTCTGCTCCTGGTGCAAAGCTCTAGGCAAGACTGTTTCCTGCCAGGAGCAGACAGTGACCTGGAGATCTGCAAAGCCATCACACGAGCAGCACAGTGCCATACAGCAAGTCCAAGGGCTGAGAGGCACAAAACCCCATGAGACTGAGTCAAGATGCCCAGAGTCAGGCAACTCCACATCTGCTTTTACATTTGAAGACAAGACAGGGCCACCTCAGCATCCTCTAGCACTCCTGAAGGTGTGCTTGGGAATCTTAACCCTGGCCTTTCTCCTCTGCACAGGGTTAGAGCTTTACCTGCCTACTAACCATAAGAAGATGGGGATACTAAGGAAGCAGCAAAATCAGAGAGATTGTAATTACAGGCTATGGGTAGACAGGGAAGCAAACCACTACCACTGCAGCATCAGAGGAATTCTCTGCCCTCAGAAAAACATCACCTGCATCCCTCTGAGCACCACCTGCCATGGGCCCAGGGCAGACACAGGAAAGGCCGTTTGGTAACTAATGGAGAAGAGCCAAGACCAAAATAAAGGCCAGTTAGCCTGTTCTTTCAGAAAACTCTCTTTGTGGACAACCCCTGTGATAATTTTATTTATATTATAGAGGTCACACACTTGGTAGCCGCACAGAGGTATGAAGCTTCCTACAGCAGCCAACTGGGCACCACCTGCTGTCCTGATGAACTCCTCAGAGCTCATTTGGCATATCAAGAGTTACGTGCCAGGCAGATCTGCAATGGAAAGGCATCAGACGGACACATTTTCAGTAGATGCAGCAAGGTTTGCCTCCAGCCTGGACACTACCCACCTCCAGCTGTGACTTTCAGGGACAGCATCCCTGCTGGGAGCACCTGGGGACACCCCAGTCCTGGAAAGGATGTTTCAAGGCCAAAATTTCCTAAAGGATCGGGTGGCTGGAGAGACTAGAACGGCTCAGAGTGCTTGACACCCAAACACAGAGCAGAAACAACTTGGTCAAAATGTAACTTGGCGAAAGAGAGATTCCTAGGAGAAGTCAAGTAAACAGCTTGGCCAAAATGTAACTTGGGAGAGACATGCGCAAGCACTTAGGAGGAACTAAGTGCTGCAGGACAACTTTGCTGACGAAAGCAGGGCAAAGGCTGGAAGCTGAAACAGAGCCAACCCAAACTTCAGCATGCGTCCTCCACGTGCAGATGGGTCCCCAGGGGTGACTGACTCTAGTTGCGTTCCCTGGCACAGCTGGCCTTCCTTCCAGGGAGGTGTGGAGGTCAGAGGTGAATGGCAAGGAGGATGTCAGGGGCTGTGGGGGGTACTGCTGGCTCTCATTTATTATCGTCTTGCCTCATTGGGTAGCACCACAACCAGAGTCAAGACACTCCAGATTCTAGTCCCATGCCTGCTGCTGATTCCCACAGCAACTTGGGACAAATTGCCACATGCCAGCATGCCAAGTTGGGGTGGGGACGCTGCCTTTCCTCTTTCACCTGCTTGGATACAAGGCTGGCAGAGATGGCTCCACGAGGGTCTTTCCCTGCCCACACAGTCTGCCTGCTCAGTTTAGACCTGTGCCTTGGTGGTTCAGCAAGGGAGACAGCAGGCTAGGTCAGGACAAACCAAGGTGTCCAAAGACCGGATCTGCCTAGTGGAACCTTTCTTTTCCCCAGGCTCGACCACAGAAAAAGCACTGCAGCATCCCCCATGCTGCCCTTTCCTCCCACTCACTCCTTCCCTCAGGGTTTGGCCCCTCCAGCAGAGCATGAGCACAAGTGGGGACAGCAAGGGACTGGAGAAGACTGAGTCCTCCCACGCACTGCCACTCAGAGCCGCTCACATCTCACCCGCACACCTGACGTGGGTGGCAGGAGAGCCCTGCTGTGCTCATCCGAGGGGGCTGGCAAAGGTCAGCCCAGGAGATGGTCTCCAGCAAGGGCTGCCTGCCAACCACCGGCTGGGAACCACTCAAGAATAGCGGCAGGAAGGAAAAAAAGAAAGGAGAAAAAAGAAGGAAAAAAAAGGATGAAAAAGAAAAAAATAACCCAGCTGGCAGCACAGACGCTGCCGGGAGAGGAAGCGGCAGGTTGAGACAAGGACATGGCTCATTATGCCACCCCCGCAGGTGCGGAGTGCCGAGCAGAGCGGCCGGCTCGGCTGCCGCCGGCGGCGCTGACAGGGGGGAAACAGCGGCCACCATCCTCAGCCCCAGCCAGGGAGGACAACCTGAACACCATCATTATGGGTGAGAGGAGCTTCCACCCCCTTCCTCCTGCACGCCCCGAGAGGCCAGTCAGGCTCTGACACACAGCAGCACAAGGACATGCAAGATGTTGCTGGAACAAGCTCTTCTAGTGCTGCAACGACTGTCCTTGGTGGTTTGCAATATCAGCCTGGAAAAAGCCCCAAGCAGCACATGCTGACCTTGTGGGTGATCCTGCTTGCAGCACGAGACTGCTGGGACCATTCCGATCTGAGTTATCCCATGCTTAGAGTGGGGCAGACACAAGTCCACCATGTGCCAAGGCTACCAACACAACCAGAGTGACTGGGAGCTGGTGAGAGCTGGTGGTTTCCTCAGAGGACAGGCCAGGGGTTGGATGAACCCCAAGGACACTAGTTCCTAGGTCTCCTGAACAGGACAGCAGCTTCTGAAGGACGTAAGAGCCCAACCTGTCCAGGAAGGTGACCCACCAGCATCTCCTTAGAGATGCATCAAGCTCAGACCACAGCCAGGACAGCAGGAGCAGGCAGGGAATGGAGCATTAATCCCACCAAAAAAACCAAAAAAACCAAAACCCAAAAAAACCCAAAACCAAACAAAAAAAAACGAGCATGGATTTTTTTCCTTTCAGCCTTTTCCTCCTGCTGCAGCTCAGGGTGCTGGAAAAGGCGGGTGACATCTTTGATGATGGGAACAGGCAAGAAGGAGAGACAGCACCAAATGCGTGGGTGCTGCTCTCACTGTGCAGAACAGAGCGCAAACCCTGCTGCTGCCAAGCCCAGTGTCCTCAGATGCATCTCCCCAGCTCACCCAGCCACAGACACTGGAGACTTCCCCGTGCTGTGCTGAGTGGGGGAGTCTGAACAGGACAGGGGAGCAGTGCAGCAAGGAGCCAGTGCCTTGCTCCTGCCCCATCTGCTCAGCCATGGGGAGATCCAGATCCAGAAGGAGGTGGAAGGAAGTTGGGAAAGGTCTTTCTTGCAGTGGCATGGCACTCAGGTAGGTGGTTGCAGAGCTAAGTGGCCTTCTCCTCTGCTCCAGCCTTCAGACACCAGGTAATGAGGTTTTAACTGGAAAACAGCCCGGGCTGTGGTTTCCCATCTCCCCATCACCTCTGGAGGTGAGGCACAAAGCACTGAGAAGAGCTGAAGCTCACAGTGAACATGGCATGCTGCTCACTCATGCTGTCTGGGGACTTCCTGCACCAGAACCAGTGGGCTCATCAGCCCTCGTGGATTTCTCTTTTCAGGAATTTGCTCAATTGCCTTTAGATTACAGGCAATTTTCTTACATCTTTCTTCCACCACTTCAGCTAAAGCTATCGTTTCTACAGGTTAATCCCAAACTTCTTCAGGAAATGTGTTCATGTCCTGAAAGGTCACTTCATCTTCTGACACAAGATGCCCCATTACAGGAACTCAAACAACCCTTGCCTGCTCACCTTCCTTCCCCCCCACCACACAGGATTTTATTATTCCCCATCATGCCTCCCTCAGTCATCTCTTCCCCCAGACGGAAGAGAGCCGGTTTATGTAATTGTTCCATCTATGGAAACGGCTTCGTACCTTTAATTATTCCTGCCACCCCTCCCTGCACTTTCACGGCGTGTCTTTACAAGGGTGCCGATGTGCCAGCAAGGGAGACGGGCTGCGAAGGAGGCGCGGTTTAGGTTAAAACACCCTCTGCCCCCAGGAGGGGAGGCTGTGATCTGCCCTGACCCCGCTCCTACCCAGCGGGGCCGCAGCCAGCCCCTGGCCCAGAGCCCTTGTTTGTCCCTGGGCAGGCTGCACACCAAGCAGATCATTTGTGAGCACGGGGACGGTCAGCACCAGCTCCCCCACCCCGGGGCCTCCAGCGCTCCCGGCGATGAAAAGCCGGAACAAAAAGCATTTGCAAGGCCAGGGCATGGGCACGGCGCGGGACACGCAGCACAAGCCCCCCGGCGCGGGGACAGGGCCACCGAACAGCACACAGCAAAACAGACGGGCAACAGTACGTGCTGGTTTAGTACCGCGATGACTCAGCCGCTCCACGGGCAGCGCGGAGAGAACTCCGACCCTCCCTGCTCAGAGGGTCTCCCCTGACAGTCCATGGTGGGAAACGAGGAGCCCAGGTGGCTGCTTACACCCTGCCAGGGGACTCCGGAGAGTCAAAGACCCCCAGTCCAGGCAGGACAGGGAGACCAATGCTGTGATCAAGCCACAAGGGACGGATGAGATGTGAACTGAAAGCGCCCTGTTCAAACACTCCATCAGTAAGGAGAAACACACAGAGGTTACAAAAGGACAAACATCTTAACAGCCTCAGCCTTTCACAGCAGTGCTCAGCTTCAC
The DNA here is from genome assembly GCA_013390045.1 of Picathartes gymnocephalus. Taxonomy (NCBI): domain Eukaryota; kingdom Metazoa; phylum Chordata; class Aves; order Passeriformes; family Picathartidae; genus Picathartes; species Picathartes gymnocephalus. The sequence goes on along the minus strand of WEKY01004223.1, from coordinate 31,557 downwards.
CCACAAGCTGCAGCATCTGCACGAACAGATGCTTCCCCCCTCAGTCTATGGACAGGTGTGCAGGCAGGATGCTGTCCCGATGCTCTGCACTAACTCAACAGCATGGGTTTTCTTCTCGAGACAGGCAAGTTTCCCAGGACAAAATCCAGGTCACAGGGTCCAGACAGCTCCTCCAACCAGGAGCCACCTTGCTCCCGGTCTAACCCAGGCCAGGATGCTGGAAAGATCAAGGGGGAGACTCACATGGCAAAAGCCCAAACACACCCCCACCTCGGAAGGGGACGCGTGACAGGGATTTGCAGAGGGACAGTGCTGGCAGCATCTGTGGCTCAACTACCCAGTTTCCCTGCTAGCTGGCCACAGCTGCTGCGGAGCTGGGATGCACCAATGTCAGAGCAGAAGCTGTTTTAAATATGGACACTGAGCCTCCCACTAGACCAGGGCTTTGGAGTCCAGTGGCTTTTCCACGATGAAAAAGCATAGCACAATATCAGCCGTCACAGCCTCACACATCTAAAGAGCCTCGGCCATTCTCTGTTGCATAAGGACCCTGGCTCCATCACACCGGGAGTTTGATCTGGCTGTGGCATTGTTCCTGGGGAGTGGATGCTCACCCATCACCCCAGTAAGACATCTCAGAGAGCCCCACAGAACCAATTAGGCTGGGAAACAGCTTGGACCTCATCGAGTCCAATCCATGACCAAACACTACCCTGTAAAGCAGATCACGGACCAACTGCCACGTCCAATCTCTCAAACATCTCCAGGGCAGTTCACTCCACCACCTGGAGTCCACAAATGGGCAGTCCATTCCAATGTCTAATCACCCTTGCTGTGAAGAAATGCTTCCTAATGTCCAACCTAAAGCTCCTCTGGCACAGCTTGAGGCTTTGTCCTCTTCCCCAGTCCCTGGCTGCCTGGGAGAAGAGACCAACTCCCATCTGGCTAGAACTTCCTGTCTGGGAGTTGCAGAGAGTGATAAGGTGCCCCCTGAGCCTCCTTTTCTCCAAACACCCCCAGCTCAGCCAATTCTCATAGGACTTGTGCTCCAGACCCTTCACCAGCTCCACTGCGCTTCTCTGGACTCACTCCAGCACCGCAATGTCCTTTTTGAGCTTCTCAGGGACTGGCTGTCCTTCCTGCCCCCACTAGTCCCACATGGAGTAGGGCACACCTTATGCAGGCAGGGCTCTTGGGATGCCTACACTGCCCTGCATTCCCACAGCATGGCCCTGCTGCTCCAGTGCCTTCCAGACACCTTCTCCTCACAATTGCCACCCTGGGTCCAGCCCTCCCAAGTGCTTCCAGGACCTTCAGCAGAGAAGGGCAATGGAGCTGGGGAAGGGTCTGGGGCACAAGTGTGATGAGGAGCAGCCGAGGGAGCTCAGGGTGTTTAGCCTCGAGGAGGCTGAAGGGGGGCCTTACCACTACTCTACAACTCCCTGACAGGAGGATGTAGCCAGGTGGGAGCCAGTCTCCTCTCCCTAGGAACAAGTGACAGGACACGAGGACAAATCCTCAACCTGCACCAGGAGAGGTTTAGGTTGGACTTTAGGAAGAATTTCTTCACAGAAAGAGTGACTGGGCATTGGAATGGGCTGCGCAGGGAGGTGGTGGAGTGACCATCCCTGAAGGCGTTTGTAAAAAGACTGGACCTGGCACTCAGTACTATGGTCTTGTTGATAGGGGTGGTGTCTGGTCGTAGGTTGGACTTGAGCTCAGGGCTCTTTTCCAACCTCACTCACTCAGTGATTCCGCACCACGGCAGCCTGCGCCGGGGTACTGAGGGGCTGCCAGGCCACGGGGTGTGGGGCATGGGTCTTGCGTAGCCCCCAGGCTCCGACAGCGTGCTGGGTGCCCCCGGCGCTGTGAGAACCGCCCACCGGCGCTGTGCCGCGCCGGGCCGGGCCACAGCCCCCGCTCCCCGAGCCCCCGGACCTACGGGCGGCGGGGGAGGGAGCGCGCACAAGAACGGCTTGAGGCGCGGCTCCTCGGTGACGTCACGCCTTTCCAGAAGATTCCCCCGGGGGATCCCGCCGCTGCGAGCGAACGCCTGACCAATCAGAGAGCGCCGAAAGGGCGGTGCTGGCTTGAACTGGCCAATGGAAGGCAGCGACTGGGAGGCGCGGTGGCGG
>WEKY01004223.1:0-26949 GCA_013390045.1 Picathartes gymnocephalus | reverse complement strand
GGTGCGTGTGGGGGCTCGGGGAGGGGATGATTCATTGCGGGTAGTCATGACATTGCTGCCTGGTTGCCTGCGGCTGCCATCCTGCACGGGCACGGGTGGCTCTGCCTGCCCCGCCGCGACAAGATCCCCACCAGCTCCCTGACTGAACCCGGGATACGCTGCCATGCCGGCCATCCTGCTCTTCTGGAGCCGCGCCGAGAGGTATGCGCTCCTCGGCACCCGCGCCTCGCCGGACCCACCCGGCTCGGAGCCCGTCGGGACTCCAGCCCCTGGGGACACAGCGGGATGCGGGCTGTCGCCCGCTCGGCGTTTCGCTTGCCGCGGGCGGGATGCAGGAGCTGCCTGGTGATATCCCCAGTACGGCTGCCCAATTTCGGTGTAGAGAGTCTGGAGAGGATGCTCTCCGTGGCCCGCGAGTGACGGTGACAGACGCGGTGGCATTAGTTTTCCTTGGCGCGTCTGAAGGTGACTTCTCAGAAGTAGGTTTTGCACCGTGGGCTCGGGGGACGCACCGTCCCCGTCCCCCTGCCCTGCTGCCACGGGGAGCCCCGGACGCCGGGCAGGAGTGCAGCACTCAGATCCCTTCTGCCGGGGGACCGGTGCCGGCGCCCGGTGAGGGGATACAGGGACCCCCATGCATCCGAACGGGAAAAGCTGGGGAGGTGCACATTGGTTAACGTGACTTTTTTCCATATCAACGCCGCCCTACTTTTCTCCCTACCCGATTCGCCTGGCGGGTGCTCAGCCCTGGGCGTCAGCAGAGTCGTTTCTGGGGACACGGGGGGCTCCTGGCTGCTCTCCCTGCGCTCCTCTCAGGGAACTGCGTGGGGAGCGTGACGGTACTGGGCGGCTGGGTGCCTTGCGGCCGCGGAGAAGAGGAATGCCGGAGCTGACGGATTAAGCAGAAGTGTCTTAATCTGTCGGTTTAACGAGAAAGCGTCAAGAAACCAATTAAAAGGGAAATTACGGCACGGCGGGTGACTCCATTGAAGGGTCTCTCCGTGCGCGGCTGGGAAGCACACAAAGGACGGCAGCTCCCCGGCGGCACCGCGTCGACCGGACGAGCCCTTTCGGAGCCATCCTGGGAGCGAGGTCAGAGCCAACCACGGCTGCCGGGCTGGCGAGGAGCTGCCCTTCGGGTGTGCCGGAGGAGGTGGAGGGGGGGACTCGCCAGCAGAGCATCCCTTGGCGGCGGCAGCATCCCCGGCACGAGCAGGCACCTTTCGCCCCGCCAGCCTCATCCCGCCCTCCAGTGCCTCCCGGCCGGGCACACAGCACCTGCCGCCGCCTGCGGACAGCCGCGATGTTTAAAATAAAACTAGAGCCTTTAAAAATGACAGCTTGGACTATGAATGTGTTCGTAAAGTTTCGGTAAGTGGGTTTCCGCCTCTCGACCTTGTGTCCTCGTTAAACCATCAGCGCCTGTCCCTGGCATCCCGCGGTGACCTTGCACCCTGAGATGGAACAAAAAAAACCTTGTTCTGTTGCCAGGGTGGGTTCGTTCCCTTAGATGACTGCCGAGCGGAGGGATTATGTCAAACGATCGCTATTCAGCCGGCGCGCTCGCCCGGCGGTTGCTCGGGCTGATGTCATGTGCGGGGCCGGAACAAAGATTTATTCTTTATTTAATTATTTTTTTATTTTGGTGTGGTTGCAAGAGGAGGATGGAGGATGGGCTGGCTCGGCAGGGCAGGGGAATGCCTGTGGTTTTCACCAAGGCAGAGTGGCTGTGGCTTATCTGGAGGCATCTGATTTGCAAGGGCGATACAGGAATGCCTTTGCCTGCCTGAAACCCCCCACCGCTCCCGAGGGGGTTAAATGGGAAGGCAGGAGAGGATGACTGAGCAGAAGGGGGAGAGGATCGGTGGCAAGGCGCAGCTGATCCCTGAGAGGTGGGAGGGAAGGAGGGAGGCTCTGCGGGGACAGAGTCGTGTTTTATCACAGTTGTGCATGTGAGCTGAGCCTCGGGAGCGTGCCTTAACCCACCGGGTCACCCGCCGGCACCTCGTCCTCTCTGGCACGGTAAACCGCGGCACCGGGATGCATTTCGGTACAGAAGTTCCCCTTCCCATGCCCAGCCAGACAAAGGGGTCCCCAGTCAAGTCAGAGATCCTCATTGGGCACCCCCACCCTGGCCAAAGACCTCTGGGTGGGCAAGACCAGAGATCCTGTGGGTGGCGACAGCATTTTTTTGCCAGGACAGGATGTATTTTCATGACAAGTGCTGTGGGGTTTCTGCCAGGTGAGGCTGTCGCGGTGGTCCTGTCAGGTTGGGCTGTGCGGGGTCAGAGCCAGACACTGTAATCCCTGGGCAGTGACTGTTGACGGTTTGTCAGCTCTGTGTTGCTGGAGCTGGGATATGAGGGGGTTGTCTTTAGCACGGCTTGGTTTGCTCTCACTGTGGGAGGGTTGGCAACATCCAGGCAGGGCCAAATCCTCTTCCCAGTAGTGGTCTCAGGGAGCCCCTACCCTCCACTGGAGGCTGCTGTGGGGAAGCGAGGTGTTAGGATGACCCTTCCTGGGGAGAATGGACAGGATAGCTCTTGGCTCTCCTGCCTGTTGCTCACCCCAGGATCTCCTGCAGCCCCCCTGCCACTTCAGGAGGGTAAATGGGAAGGTGGGTGTGGGCTAGGGGCAGAGCATCCCCCAGCACCTGCGTGGGCTGGGTGCTGCTGGCATCTCGGCATGCAGGAGCTTGCATAGAAATGTGCTGGCACCCAGGAGCTGCCACAGGAGATGCTGTCAGATGCTCTTTATGCCCCCAGGGACCTCCTCCCACCTCTTCTGTGGTGCCTTAGCTCCTGTACAGTGTTTGCAGATGCCCCCATCTCCCCTCACTGTGTCCTTTAGGGGTGCCTTAGCCCCCCTCCCCATTTACATCAAGGCTTCTTCTCCATGGCTGAAGCAAAAAAGAGCGGAAGTTGGTGGTTCGGATGGAGATGGCCAAATGTAGGACCAACCTCCAAGCTCCTGTAGGTGGTCATTGCCCAAGGCATGGCCCAGGGCAAGTGTAAGATGCTTAGTGTGGCTCCCAGATGCTTAGAGTAGCACCTAGGGATGGATCCAAGGGGAGCATAGCCACCCTTGATTGAGATGTGGTGGTTGGGGGGTCCCTCTGTGACCTCCAATGGGAGCTCATGGATAGAGTAAGGATGGGGAGAACATCTGGTAGCTTATATGATGGTGAAGAAAAGGGCCAAGGCTCACACCCCATGCCAAAATCTGTCTGCTGGGCAGGCACAATGGATTGAGGCAGCTCAGGTGTGTTTGGAGCAAGGATGGGATGAAACCTGAACTGTAGCCGGGGGCAAGATTTGAGCAGTGGGAGAGCAGGTCTGCTGGGGCAGTGCCTGAGAGAAACAGGGTCAGCACTGAGTGTGAGAGGGGCCAGGCCAGACCCTGAGGTTCGGGGTGTCAAGTGTTTGCTGTCAAAAGTCAAGGAGCAGTGGGAAACATCTGTGGAGAAGCATAGGACTTGTTAGTTTTTGCCTGGAGGAGCAGCCCTGCCACCTCCCCTGGCTGCTCCCTGGGTGTCCGTGACTCCAGCGGTGACTGGGGGATGAATTACGGCCAGCAGGTTTTCCATGCCTTAGTATAGTCATGGGCACGGCCTCAGCCCCCGCGTGATGGAGCAAGTGAGCCCTGAGTTCCTGGCTTACTGCAAGATCCAGTTGGAGGCTCTAGGGGAGTGCAAGTCAGGCTAGAAAGTGTTGGGGTTTTTTTTTAAAACAGAAAAAGAAAAAAGCCCTCCCACCATCACAAGATGTTTCTGTCTAACGGCTCCGTTCTCTCTCCGCTAAATACAAATTATGGCTCTGACAGCCGGAGGCGCTTATCTCCAGCTGAATGCCAATTGCTTTCAGGAACAAAATGTTTGAAGTTCCTTTAAGGTGAAGGCACAGCATGGTCCCTGCTACTGCTTTCAGCCTCCAAAACCTGCTGTCATCACCCTGACTTGGATCTCAGGTCCCCAGCTGGGAGAGAACCAGGCAAGGGGGTGGACACAGGCCGGCAGCTACATTTGGACATAGCTCAGCCCTCCTGACTCAGTGGGGGGGGACAGACAGGGATGTGGTCCTGGCCTGACGTTAGCAGTGGCGTGGCCCCTATAATAGCGCTGTGCCCCGACTTGAGCTCTCTCTCCGTGTCAGCCTCAGAGATGAGTCTGTCCATCCCAGCCGTGAGGCTCTGTGGGATAAAACCAGAGCTGGGACACATTCTGGCACCAGGGCTCTGACCTCTGTTGGGAAGCGTGGACTTGAGCCAGCTCTGGTGCTGCTGGCCCGTGGGACACAGGGAGCATCGGCTCCGCGATAAGTGTGTGTCAGTCCCATCCCCGACTGCCCCTGTGTGATATCCACCTTACGAAGAGCTGTCTTTCTGCTTTCAGGAATAAGTACTCGGCTCCCGGCAGCGTCGCCGTCATGGGGAAGGACTATTACAAGATTTTGGGCATCCAGAGCGGCGCCAACGAAGATGAAATCAAGAAAGCCTATCGGAAAATGGCCCTGAAATACCACCCCGATAAGAATAAAGACCCTGGTGCTGAGGAGAAGTTCAAGGAGATTGCGGAGGCTTATGATGTCCTGAGTGACCCCAAGAAACGAGCTGTGTATGACCAGTATGGGGAGGAAGGTAAGAGGATAAGCACTGCCCACTGGGAGGCAGGGATGTGGGGTCCAAATCAATTTTAGAGGTGAGGGAGGGTTTTCACAGAGAGGTGTTTCATGCCTACTCCTGAAATGGGACTGGTTGCCAAAGAATTGGAGAGAGTGAAGGCTCCACAGATGTCAGAAATCACCTCTCATCCTGCTTTTCCCCAGGCTGCTTCCCTTTTCCAGCAATTTGTCACCTTGCTTCCTGGGGTGGCTGGGCTCCCCCTGTGCTCTGCCCCAAAACCGTGGGCACCAGCTGAGAAATCCTCCTGGGTCATACCTGGGGTAATTTGTTAGCAGCTCTTTAAATGACCTAAATAACACAGCAGAGACATACTACTTTTGCCCACATTCCCCCTGCACTTGGGCACTGGTCCCGCTGTCCTGCCTGGTACAGGCTGACCTACAGGATTCAAAGCTTTTCCCAATTTAAGTAATAGGCCCTTGTTTTGAAACCAAGCGGCTGCTGTTGTCTGGTGGTTGGCATGGAGGAGGAGGAGGAGGAGGAGGAGAGCCACTCCAACACAGGCGGCCTTATTAGTCGAAGATGGAAGAGTGCAACCCCATTCGAGGAGAGTGCCGAATAGCATCTGCATTAATCAGCCCAGGACTTGGGTGCTTAAAAGAGCAGGAGCTCTGACAGGAGCACGCTGCTGGGTGGAAGAGGCAGCTCCTCTCTGGGGCAGGTGCATCCCCTCACAAGCCACCAGCAGGATTAAGCAGCAGTGGGTTAATTGTTGACCCGTTAGTTATGTCAGGGCTATGATGGATGCACCAGGCACAGTGATTTGCCGCCCTGTAAAGTGAGAAGAGACTGTCTCAAGTGGGAAACCAGCTTTTCCCGGGAGGCCTCAATGAAACCGGACCCCACTCAGGCTGGCGTCATGGGATTAAAGGTGAAACCTCCTGGCTGTACAGTCTATTAGGAATGGGCCTCACTGGGGATTTGGCAAAATCCCCATTGCCTGCAGGCATCTAAAATAAGAGTGAATTAAAAAAGAAGGTAAGAGGTCCCTTGCTGCCCCATGGAGTTAAAGACCATCTTCCCCCATGTCCCATCAGTGTTGAACCTCTCATGTTCCATGACCCCCCCCACACACCTTTTGTTTCCCATTTCTTTGGGCAACAGAGATCAGCATTTTGGGGAGCTTCAGGGTCCCACGTGCTGTGTAGGCAAGGTGAAGCATGAAAGCCCCTTCAACCCACCCAGAATACTGACTTCAGCACTCAGAAGAGATCCCCAAACTTGTCCTGCTGCAGAAGGGATATGAGGGGCTGGGACAAAGGACAGCCTGTCAGAAATAGTCCTTAACTGTCACTGGTGTGCCCTGAAAATAGTCCCTGAGCTAGGCTTGGCTTAACCCTTTCCAACCCTCCTGGTCAGAAATAGCATTGCAGAGCATGTGTGACCTGTTTGGGGGGCACTTGTCATGTGCTTTGACTCCTTGGGACTTGAGAGGAGTTGCAGTGACATAAGGCTTAGACCTGGCAGGAGAGTTTCCCATGGGAAAGGTTGCCAAATGATCCAAACCTGGAGCTTACCTGGCATTTTACACAGCCAATATGCAGGGAGCTGCATACCGACCTGGAGGTCTGCTCACCTCCACCTGCCCATAGAATCATTGAGGGTGGAGAAGATTTCTAAGATCATTTAACGAAGCACTGCCATGTTCACCACTAACCCATGTCCCTAAGTGCCACAGCCACACACCTTTTGAACACTTCCAAGGATGGTGACTCCATCACTTCCCTGGGCAGCCTGTTCCAATGCCTGGCCAACTTTTCTGTGAAGAAATTTCTCCTAGTATCTAGTCTCGGAGACAAGACTATTGGGGCGGGAAGGAGCTTGCTCATGGGGAAGAATGGAGATGGGCTGATCAGGGTATGTTTTAAATTAAAATCAGGTTAATTAGGTGGAGAGAATCAAAGAGGTCCTTTAGTAGGGATAGAGGGAACTAAACCTGAGCTTATAGGGTGTAAGGGTAGGATTGTGTGTCATAGGTGGAGATGGTGCCTTCATGGTGGTTGGGCTGGAGGGGTGATCTGCACACTCAGGAGAGGATACAAGAACTGCCTGGAGGTGGCAGAGGCCATTCTCCCACCTGGGCAGTGCAGTCCTAGCAGAGCATTCCCCCACAGCTAGCATTCATATCTCTTCTTCCCCCTTCTTTTCCAGGTCTCAAAACTGGAGGTGGCTCTTCAGGTGGCTCAGGGAACACCTTCCACTACACGTTCCACGGAGACCCCCACGCCACCTTCGCGTCCTTCTTCGGAGGCTCCAACCCTTTTGACATCTTCTTCGCCAGCAGCCGCTCCCGGATGTTCAATGGCTTTGACCAGGAAGACATGGATATGGATGACGATGATGACCCTTTCAGTGCCTTTGGCCGGTTTGGCTTCAATGGCATTAACGGGGTTCACCGGCGGCACCAGGAGTCCCTGCACACGCGGAGGAAGGTCCAAGACCCACCGGTCATCCACGAACTCAAGGTGTCCCTGGAAGAGATCTACCACGGATCCACCGAGAGAATGAAGATCACTCGCAGAAGGCTCCAACGCTGATGGCTGGACCATGTAGACTGAGGACAAGATTCTAAACATTGTCATCAAACAAGGTTAGGAGGGAACCAAAATCACATTCCCCAAAGAAGGGAATGCCACTCCAGACAACATCCCTGCAGACATTGTCTTCGTCCTCAAGGACAAGCCTCACTCACACTTCAAGAGGGATGGGACGAACGTGATCTACACGGCAAACATCAGTCTTAAAGAGGTGAGTACAGCTGGTAAATGCCATGCAATGAGAGGTAGCACTGGTTCATGGCATTTGGGGCCAATATGGGAGTCAGTCCTTGTCCTGCTCTGGATAGGAAGGACCAGGTAGGTCACAAGAAAGGAGCTGCAGAGGCCAGCTTGATCTTGGTTTTGGAGGTGCTTGACCTTTATGCCGGGTGTGGGACACCGACACTGCAGTCCCTGCTGAACACACTTCAGTTCTTGAGCCAATTCAGGTAGTATTTATCCATTTTCTCCCTTCTCCATATGTGTTGTTTTTCTATTTTAGCATAGGATATTCACATGTGGAACAGAGCCTACATCCTTTGTAGGAACAAGGGAAAACCCAGGTTGGCTGGCATCTGTCAGATTCCTGCTTTTCTTGTATCTGAGCCTGCTATGGCTTAGTTACTGCCTAGGGTTGCACCAGGTGCCTCTTCCTGTGGGCAGAGAGCAGGATCATGTGAAGGAAAGTGATCTCTTGCCCTCCCTAAGCAGTGCTTTAGCTGTTTTTCTTGATTCTGGCTTTCTTAGATAAGGAATCAAACAAATTAAATACTCAGGGAATGAGTAAAACTCAACACTTCCAGGCTGCCAGTCCTGGAGGTCACAGCAGGGCTGGAAGCATCAGATCATCCAGCAATCTGCATGAAGGTGGGAGAGGAAAAGGGAGATTACCTCAGTACAAGATGTGCTGTTCGCCGCTGCTGCTGTAAAACTACCTTTTAATAAATCCCAGCTGGCAGCTGCATTTAACGTTGACATTTTTGGCAGCTGCCATTTGCTGTTCCTTTTAGACGGTAGACGCTGTCTGTCTTCTTAATGAGGTGATTTTTTTTTTCCTTCCTGAAGGCAGATTTATGTTCTCAAATGCGTTTAATAGAAATAAGCTCAATGGGCCAGACCTGAGGTAGGAAAACGTGATCTTGTGAAGTGTGCCAGGAAGTCAGGAGAGCTCTGCGATGGCTCTGCATCTCAGCTCAGGCTGTGACTGAGTGTACTGGGGGCAAGAAGCACGTGGGCCAGGCAGAGCTGGGCACTGCTGAAGTAAACGCAGCTCCACTTAACCTGCAGACTCAGGAGTAGAGTTTCCCTCATGGTGGAAAGTGCAGAGGTTTATTCCTGCACTGTTGCTGGTTGTCCTGGCCCATCCAGAAATACTCGGGAGAGACTGCCTTATTTATGGAGCTGCGCATGCCATATCTCAGATATTTCCTTGTGTTCATTCCTGTTATCTGTAAAGTTAACCCTGAGCTGGCTGTGCTGATGCCCAGACCATGTTAGCCCAAGTTTGTGCACTGGTCAGGCTGGAGGGACTCTTGCCTGGAGTTGACCTTTGAGCAGCAACCAGAGAAGTGGGATCCAGCTCCATGTACTGTTGCACCAGAAGTGTTGGACACCTGTGACCTTCATGAGCAAGGCCTGCATGCTGGCAGTGGGTTTGCACAATGTAGTCACAAAGCGGAAAATTGCTGGTCCAGGCAAATTCCTCATCCCTTTCAGCTGGAATTTCTGGTCTGTGACCTCTCCCAGCACAAACCCAACACGCTGGGCATCCTCATGGAGGTGCTGGTCTGGCTGTCATCCCCAGCCTGCTGCTTGCCAGGGCAGTGTGATACTCTGCTGAGTTTGTCTTCCAGGAAAAGAAGTTCCTTAAGTGCTCTGGAGCACAAGCAGATGCTGGGAGCTCTCCAATTCTGTATGCTACCACCTCCATTTTTGACAGACCACAACTTCTCCATCTCCTCAGCCTCTGGCTGTAGCCTTGAGTGCTCTCCTTGCACCTTTCTCCTTGCAAGGCAGCCTTTCTAGCCTGAGTTTTAGTCTCTGCCACTGCCATGAGAGAACATAGTGCCATCAGGAAAGCTGGCAGGTGATGGGTGCTGGAGGGCCCTCCCAGCCCTCAAATCCCAGCCCTGCTGGGTGCCTGGCCAGGGCAGTGCAGGCTTTTTGCCTCCTGTCTGCTGCAGAAGCACAGATGTAGGAGTGCTTTTCGTTGTCTTCCTTCCTAAAATCAGAGGTGTGTGCCACAGTGGCAGGGAGGAGACACAAGGCTCCACCAGCAGCTGCCTCTGCGGGGAGGCTGCGCTGCCGGCAGGGCATCGTGCCCTCCTGGCTGCAGCCTAATGCCTGCCCTCGGCCCCCTCCTGCTTTGCATCCTTTACCTGGCGTCACCTTCCTGGAAGCACCTGTGCCTCAGCTGGGACGCGGCTGATGGCGACCGCCCTCCCCAGCAGCTTCACTGCGAGCGGAGGAGGACCTAACGCTGACCTAGATAAAGCTCTGCTCGCACAGCACAGCGCTCAAAGCCAGGGTGATTTCATCCCCAGGGATAAACCAAGCCTCTTTCTAGGATGCGGGGTAGCTCCCGCGGTTACTGGTGTTACTTCAGCAACCGTTTTCCCAAATGCCAGCAAAGTTGAGCAAGAAGAATGAAAAACAGGGACATACGGCAGAGGAGCGATCGCCTCGGATTCTTGCGTCTTGGCTCTGGGAAGGAAACATTAAGATCCTGCCTGCCTTCACTGTTACCGCCCGCTCCTGCTCACATCTCTGTCTGCTTTCCCCATCCACGTGTTCCCGTAGGGAGTTCTTGTTCTCCTTTCTGTTTTGTGGCTGGAGGTGTCCTTTCTTGGCACACGTGGGCACATGCAGCCATGGCACACTGCACTGGGCACCAGCGAGCAGGAGGGCTTTGGCATCCTTGCCTGAGTACGTGGCACAAACTCCTTGATGTGGGGAGATTGTCCTTTGTTTTCCCCCCCAGCCTGCTGGAGATCAGCCAAGCACCTGCTGCTCACATAGAGCTGGTGATGGCATCCTCCTTCAGGCTAAAGACTTCATCCCTGGAGGACATCCTCTCCAGGAGAAGACCTGTGCAGATGAGCCATGCAAGGAGACAGAACCTTCTCCCCTGTTCTCCACTCACTAGAGACCTCCAACCAGCTCATGCACAGATCCCACTGCAAACCCTCAGGTTCAAAGCCTTGGTTCAGCTGCCGAAGCCCCATCCATCATCTCAGAGCCAGTGGCCAGCATGAGATGTTTCTCCTAGTGCCTGTTGTTGGTGTGCCTCTGGAGGCTTTTCCTGGGGAGGGGAATGCAGAACATTCCCCCACTTACCCCAGAAACAGCAATTGCATCTTCCTCTGCTCCCCTTGCTGGGTCTTTTGGAAGGGCTGGGACCCCCAGGACCCAGTTCAGAGGGACAAACCTCTGCCAGCCCCCACATGGAAGCTCAAGGCTATAGCTCAGAAACCCCCGCTGCCCCCACCCCTTTCCAGAAGCATCGTTCCACAGTCCTCTCGCTCAGCCCTTGCTGAAAGCCTGGAGACGATCCTGCCCACATGAACGACAGAGCTGTCTGAGTTATTTAAGGACACAAGGATTTTCTTGCTGCATTCCCGCGTCACGTGGCTCGCCAATGCAGGCCTGTGTGCGGCTGCTGCCAGGGCCTGGGGTGCAGGGGGGTGGCACCCCCACACCGGCTCCTGGCTGTGCAATGGGATGGGAGATGGGAACCAGTCCCTCCAGCACCCCAGCTCCCAGGGAAGCTCAGTGCCACAGCCACAGCATTGTCCCACGCTGGTGTAGCCTTGTAGGGGCTGTTGGTGACAGCAGTGGGACATGGGACATGGGCTGTGCTATAGATAACCCCAGCACCGGGCAGAGCTGCTGTGCTCCAGAGGGTGACAGCTGATGGGCCGTGGCAGCATCCCGTGATCTCAGCTGGATTTTCGGCTGCCCAAGGCTGGGCGACGAGGCTGGAAAGGGGCTAAATTTAGCCTGTACTGTTGCTGTGGGTGGCTGGGCGCTTGCTGGTGGTGCCTTCTGGGCAGCCCAGGAGGTGGGGAGAGGCATCCTTTCCCCCATTAGAGCTGGGGCACCCCTCTCCTGGGGTACCCCTCTCCTGCACAGCTCCTGCAGCCCAGTTCTTGGTGGTTGGACCAGGCTGGCATTAGCAGAGAGCTGTGCTGGCACTAGTGAGCATCACCCAATGCTCTTGGGCAGCATCCAAAGGGAGCTGGGCAGTTCAACCCGGGGAGCAGCCCGTGGGGGGACTGGGTGTGGCTGTCGGGATGCTTTGGGGTGTCAGCCCCATCTGATGGCCTGTTCCCTCTTCCTCCCTCAGGCCTTGTGCGGCTGCACCGTGAACATTCCCACCATCGATGGACGGGTGATCCCACTTCCCTGCAATGACATCATCAAGCCAGGGACAGTGAAGAGACTACGTGGGGAGGGGCTGCCCTTCCCTAAGGCCCCCAGCCAGCGAGGAGACTTGATCGTGGAGTTCAAAATCCGCTTCCCGGACAGAATAGCTCCCCAGACGAGACAGATCCTCAAGCAGCACCTCCCATGCTCCTAGAGCCCAGGGACTGTCCTCCAAAGCAGCAATACTCCAAACGCATGTGCCACAGCACCTGGCCTGCACAGAACCAAGGTGCCACAGCACTTTTAAATGCAAAAAAAAAAAACCAATCCCTCACACTACTTTTCTCCCCCAAAAAACCCATTCGACCCACCCTCCATCCATCCTTCGTGGCCGATTTTTTACTCCAACAATGGGGAGACTCCTGACTGCCACAGCTCTCCCAGCTGCCAAACCTTTTCTTTCTCCCCAGAGGTCCATCTTTTTTAGCCTCGCATGAGCGAGAGCCGCGGGCCCTTTGCCCGGGGAGGTGCGTTGTGTTGTGGGTTTTTTATGTCACCTGCTTTTCAGGCCACTCTTCCCACAAGAAGCTGGGCTTGTCGGGGTCCGGCGCTGTGTAAATAGGACTCCGCAGGATCTGGCATCCCCGCTGCTGGTTTTTCTCTTCCCCTCTTTGATACTTGCTGCTGTTTGGGGTCCCGGCTGTACCGCGGTGCCGATCACTCCTGCCTGTGGTGGCCCCCCCAGTAGCCGGACAATTTCTCACCTGGGGCCACGGTACTGAGTCCAACCGTGGTCCTCTCTCCTGTGCCAAGCCTACACCGAGCCTCGGCTGTGCCAAACAACGGAGCACGTGGGGATGGTCCATCCAGCCTCCTGCCCCTGCCCGGGGATGTCCCCAGTGCCCATGGGCAGCACTGGCCTGCACCTGCTGCCCACAGGGCCCCAGCCAGCAGGAGGAGGGGGGAAAGCCCAGGGTGGAGCTTTCTTTTTTCAGATGTGTTGAGTTTGCATTGCTGCTTTTATTTTTTAAATACGTATATATAGAGCTCATTAGATAAACTTCGTAAGAGTTTTTCTCTGCCTGTATTGGGGATACTGGCCTGACGCACCCAGGCTTTTTTTGAAAGGGGGATGATTCAGCCACACGAACAGCAAACCCTCTGAGTGGGGTTGTGTGTGCGTGTAGCACTAATCTGGGTGCAAAAGCAGAGCCAAGTGTGAGCAGAGCTGTGGGTTTCACTAGTGTTTCAGGTCAAATTAGGGATTCTAATAAGAAGAGAGAGGCCTGTGTATATATTTTTCTACAGGGACAATTCATTCAGGAGGTGTTTCTGGACATCAGGGTGGAGCTGGGAGGTGCATGAGGCAGTCTGTTTAGTGGCTCCATTTTCAAATACTGTATTTTTTTAAAACCTTTGGATTTCCATCAGGAGAATTTTTATATTTCTTACCTTTCTCAGCCCACTCTGCCTCATGCCATTTTTTTTTCCCAGGAAAGGACTGCTGTGGAGCAGGAGGCATGTTCAACCTGGCTTTGTACAGCTCTTTTACTGCAGCACTGCCGAGAAAACCCCTGCCAAAATATTACCACCCCCCGCCCTGGGAAGCCTTTTTTCTTTTTTTCTAATTCCTTAAAAAAAACCACTCACTGACTTGAAGCAGGGGTTCACTTGGGGTGGGGGGCTGTGCATGGGGTGTCCGTGGGGCAGGAATTACAGCTGTACAGTGTTACCCTGTGGGGCAAGGAGACCTGTGAGGTGTTGCTGAATCGATCGCCTGCTTTGGCCAGTGAGGGGAGGCCACTGGTTCCCTCCACTGGTCCCTGTGGAGTTCGGTGTGGAGAATTGTGGTGGAGGCTGTGAGCGAGAAGACAGGCCAGCGCGCAGACACAAGCTGATTTGTTTTTCTCGGTTTCAGTGAGACTTGAATGTTTTATAGTGGGGTTTTTTGTAATTTTCTTTTTTTTTTTTTTTTTTTTTTTTTTTTTTTTTTTTTAATGTCAGTATTGAGAGAAATAAAGAAGTATTTTGAAAAATACACTTCCTTGGGGTGTGTTGTGATGGGAGATGCCAGGCTAGGCTCCAGTAGCCAGTGGGGAGAGGGCTCTGTGCCAGGGTCATTGCCGTCACCTGCCTGGCCAGGCTCCCTTGAGCTGCTGGCAGGCAGAGGAAGAAGAAATGTATTTGTTCTGGTACTTGTTGCACAGGACCTTCAGGGCCTGATAAGAAGGGGAAGGGAATGAATACATTACCTGCTTGGTCATGAATGGCTGCTCCCCTCGTGCATGGCCTCAGTCGTACTGACCACATTGCCAAGGATTGGGAGGTGTGCTGGTGAGGAGCTCCAGGTCAGGGCTCTGGGACATGGCTCACATGGGCAGTGGGATGGTCAGTGAAGGGCTGCAGGAGGAGGCTGGAGAGAGCAGTGCCCATGTCTTCTCAGAAGGGCTCTGGGGCAAGGTGAGAGTCAGAGGCATTACTTGGACCCATGGCACCTGCTGATGCCAGGGAATGTTTGCACAGTGCTCCCATCAGGAGCAGTGCACGGGGACAGGAGATGAGAGTGAAACCCATGGGCCTTGTGCCCATCTCTCAAGTCCTGTGTGTGGCTCAGGAGGGTTTGATTTTGGGTGAGAATAGTCAATAAATTATGATTTATTTAACATAATTAAGTGGATTATGTTAATTACTACATAACACTGCATATAACTATGCCACTATATGCCCATCACCATCACTGGGCACTTTGCCTCTCTAATTTTGGGGATCTGAACCGAACTCTCCTTTGATTGCCATGTTACTGAAGGATGAGCTTTGATGAAACCAGCCAAGCCCAGCAGTGATGGAATCAGAACTGGTTTCTACACGTGCCACCAGCACACACCATCTTTCCTACCCTGAAAGACTCTTCGCACAGATGAAGCCCAAGGTCATGGACTAAACAACCCCAAGGGACTTTTATAGGGGTGATCCATAGACAGTGGGGAATGGTGTCATCACAGAGTCAAGGAATGATTTGGGTTGGAAGGGACCTTAAAGCTCATTCCACCCCACTGCCATGGGCAGGGACACCTTCCACTGGACTAGGTTGCTCAAAGCCCCATCAAACCTGGCCTTGAACACTTCCAGTGATGAGGCATCCACAGATTTTCTGGGCAACCTGTACCAGTGCTTCACACCCTAACAGTAAAGAATTTCTTCTGATATCCAATCTAAATCCCCATCTTTCAGTTTGAAGCCATTACTCTTTGTCCTGTCACTAGATGCTCTTGTCAAAAAACTCTCCCCATCCTTATAGGCTCCCTTACAGGCAGTGGAAGGAATCAAAAGACTGATATCAAAAGACAGGAAGGGTGATGGGGTATTGGGAAGCAGGGGACCTGGCATGACGTAAATAGTATAGAATATGTGGTGGTTTCAGCTGGGATAGGATTCATTTTCTCCCTAGTAGCTGTTTCAGTGCTGTGATTTGCATTCAGTATGAGAATAATGTTGATAACACACTGATGTTTCAGTTGCTGCTCAGCAGTGCTTACCCTAACTCAAGCACTGTTCAGTTTCCCATGCTCTGCCAGTGAGCAAGTGCACAAGAAGCCAGGAGGGAGCAGGGCCAGGAGGGCTGACCCAAACTAGCCAAAGGGATATTCCATGCCATAGAACATCACGCCCAGCATATAAAGTGGGGAAAATGAGTGAGTGGCTGCATGGCACTTAGTGAAACCTCAACAGTCCTTTCTGGTGCCCAGCGTGGACCCAGAGGATGGAGTAACAATAGACCTGAGCAGAGCGTGTTAGACCAGGTTTGTTATAAGCATTTGCTGTATTAGTTTAATAGTTTCTGGCCACAAAGGTGTTTTGTTTGCATCTTTCCAAGAAGATGTGCAGATCTGGTGCTTAGAAACATAGTTTAGGACGTGGCAGTGCTGGGTTAGTTGTTGGACTCGATGATCTTGGAGGTCTTTTGCAACCTAAACATTCTGTGATTCTATGATACATCTCTTCTAAATACCCCCAGGGATGCACCACAGCCATGGCAGCCTGCTTCTGTGCTTGACAACACCTTCCATGAAGAAATTTATCCTAATATTCAACTTAAACCTTCCCTGGCACAACTTGAGGCCATTTCCTCTTGTCCTGTCACTCGTTACTTGGGAAAAGACACTGACCCCCACCTGGTTACACTCTCAGGTCACTGTAGAGAGTGATCAGGTCACCCCTGAACCTGCTTTTCTCCAGGATAAACACCCCCAGCTCCCTCAGCTGCTCCTCACAGGGCTTGTGCTCCAGACCCTTCCCCAGCTCTGTTCCCCTTCTCTGGACACGCTCCAGCAGCTCAGTGTCCTTCCTGCTGTGAGGGGCCCAGAACTGGAGACAGCACCTGGAGTGTGGCCTCAACAGTGTCCAGTGCAAGGGGATGGGCACTGCCCTGGTCCTGCTGGCCACACCATTGCTGACACAAGCCCGGTGCCATTGGCCTTCTTGGCCACCTGGGCACATTTCAGCTCACGTTCAGCCACTGACAAGTAGCATCTCCAGGTTCTTTCCCACAGCTTTCCAGCCACTCTATCCCAAAGTTTTGGCCCATGGCCAGGACCTGGCACTTGGCCTGTCTGAACCTCGCACAATCAGCCCTGGCCCATGGGTGCATTGGTACAGCACAATCTACATTTGTGAGACAAATCTGATACAAGCACTCAGCACTGCCATTCCCTCTGTACTTCAGGAGCCATCTGTTGGGAACTGTTCATAACTGCACCTTTGGCCTTTTTCCTTGGAGAGTCAAACTATGGGAGAAACATTTTCCTACATCTCCCTTCTTTCACAGAATCAGTTATGAAAAGGTTTGGGTTGGAAGGGACCTTAAAGCTCATCTCATTCCAAGCCCCCTGCCATGGACTGGGACACCTTCCACTAGAACAGGTTGCTCAAAGCCCCATCCAGCATAGCCTAGAACGTTCCTAGGAATGGGGCATCCACATCTATAATTCCTTCCTGCCTTCCGTCTTTGGAAGCCCTCCATTCCCCCGGGCTAGTAACAGCAGGCATCCTTTTGGGGAAGAGGGAGGAGATAGAAGTACCTGGTGGTTTTACCTGTGAGAATATGGAGAGGACACAAGAATGCGTGAAGGAAAACCTACCTTGATCACAGAGACACAGGCATGGGAATTGCAAAGGAAAACAATCACAAATGAAGGTTCTTCCAGAATATTTGCTGCCCAGTCTCCAGTAGGTGGTTTCCCAGGCAGAGTCAAAGGGTTGATAGTATTCTGGATCCTATGGCAAGCATGAAGCTTGAAGCGATTTAGGTTGAAAATGTTTTTCACCCGGAGGGGTTATTGGGCACTGGAACAGTTCCCCAGGGAAGTGGTTACAGCACCCAGCCTGACAGAGTTCAAGAAGTGTTTGGACAAACCTCTCAGGCACATGGTGTCTCCCTTGGGGTGTCCTGTGCAGGGCCAGGAGCTGGACTCAATGATCATGATGCGTCCATTCCAACTCAGGATATTCTGTGACTCCATTTCTACAAGGAGTGGCAAATCCAATGACTAGGACTAGAAGGGCCCTGCCTCTATCCTCTATCCCACACAGTGCACCCCGAAGTCATGGAGCTACACAGGGCAGAAACCATCCATACTTCTGGAGGGACAAAGGAACGTTTTGGTGCCCTCTGCTCTGTCAGTGAGCAGGTGCACAAGAAGCCAGGAAGGCCCGTGGCCAGGAGAGCTGACCCAAAGAGGCCAAAGGGATATTCCATGCCACAGAACATCATGTCCAGTGTATAAATGGGGGTTGTGGCAGGTGGGGTGTGAATGGGTTGGTACAGCTGAGAGGTACTGATTTGCCAGCTGGGTTCAAACCTCCACCACAGGGGAAGCTCTTGGAGTAGTAACATCCATAGGGAAGCGATACATAGGTCAGGAAATGTCAGTGGGGAGGGCACATCCATGGTGCAGGGGATGCCAATGGAAGAGAGATGCCCTTGGGACAAGGATAGCCGTGGGGAGAGGATGCACATGGCCTGGAGGGCTCAAGGGGAAGGGATGTCCTGGGGGCCAGTGATGCCAATGGAGCAGGGATGCCCATAGCACATCCATGCCTGCCTGGAGCAGGATGGGGACCTGCTGGGAGCAGTCACTCCTGGCCCCTGCTGATTGGAGCACCTGCTGGGCCCAGAGGGTTTTGGGGTGGTGCAGGCGGGTCCCAGTCTCTTGGATAAGGGACTGGCCTCCAACACCATGGCCTGAGAGGGGTCTTCCACCCTGCATTGAGTGTGGCCAGACCGTGGCTCCCATCAAGTCCAATGGTCCCCATGGGACCTGGCTGTAGGGGGTGCATGGGCTCTGGGGCCACAGGTGGAACCCAGGGGAGCACAGGGAGAGGCTGATGATGTCAGCAAAGAAAGGGGATGCCCTCAGCTTCCCTCATTAATCCCACATGTCCAGGGCAAGCCTGAGCTAACAGCATTTTCTTTCCCCCAGCACCTTTGGGAGCTGCTCAGTCCCCCCAGCAAGGATCTGGGTAGGAAAGGAGGGTGCTGCAGAAAGACCCCTGGCAGTGACCAACCAGGGTCTCTGCTGGAGGAGTCCTGGAAAGGGGCAGGGGTGGGGACAAAACCCAGTCCCTGATACCAACTGCTCCCCTGGGGCTGCTGAGGTTCGAGGCTGATCTCGGGGAGACCCTCAGCCCCCCCAGTAGGTTTACACAGCCTCAGAGCAGGGGTAGATGCTCTTGGAAATCCTGTGCATGATATCCCCTCACCAGGAGCCATGTCCCACAGACGGCAGGGAAGAAAGGAGGAGGATTTCCAGCCCCTCTGATAGATTTAATTAGCATTTGCAACTAGGAGAGGCAGTGGGAAAGATCTGGGCTGCCAGGAGCTGGGTCACGCACCCCATCATCCCATGCCCTCCTTTCCCCAGCCTCCGGAGCAGACAGAGATGCCAGGATGGATCTGCCCCTCGACTTGCTGGGTGGTGATGTTCTTACACCGGCAGGGAGTGAGAACCCCCTGTCCAAGCTGTGGAAGACTTTGGGGAGCCCTGGAGAGCTCCTTTCCGGGGTGGCAGAAGGCATCTGGGTGTGGTTCCCTATGGCCAAAGCAAAGCTGGTATCTCTGTCCCTGCAGAGCTCAGGGAGGAGAATCAACCCTAGAGCAGAAACGTGATGTTTAACCCAAAAACCAGATGGAGTGATGCAGGGGAAGCACCAGCCCTCCCAGCCTCATCCCTGCTGCCAGCAGTGTCCCTGCCGGAGCCAGCAGGAGCGATTTCCCCGGCAGAGGTGGTGTGAGGACAGGGCCGGTGGTGCCGGCAGACAGCTCCCAAGTAGGGCAGCGCAGGGGAGCTGCAAGCCCAGCCCTCCGGGGCCTGCACCGCCTCCTCCCCCGCAGGAGATTGTGCTATTTAAACGCAGCGTTCCCAATTTCATTGTGCTTATCCCCACGGCCCTGCACAAGCCCCTTCTCATACCCAGTCCTGTCCTGCCATTAAATCCTCTCCCCTTAAATACAGATGGCTTGATGGAGCCCTTCAAGATGTGCCAGGCTTTGGGACAGAAACCCCACAGCCCAGCCCCACGCAGCTCCTGTCCTCCCATTCGTGGCTCAGCCCCAAGGGCCTGGGAAAACATTCTGCGACACCAACTGCGTTTTACTCTCCTTGCAGAAACCCTCAGCTCCTGCATTCCCTAAAAGCTGCTCTGTGCATCCTGCAGCCACTGCCCCCCTCAGGCTGAGGGCTCAGCCATATCCAGCCCCTACAACCCGGGGCTTCCCTGACGTAAAACAACCCAGTACAGCAGCAGCACACTCTTCAGTTAACAGAAGGGAAAATAAACGAAGTAGCAAGGCAGGGAGGCAGAACAGGTGAAAAGGAAGAAAAACCATGATCAGAACCCAACTAGTGAGTCTGGGTCACAACACAAGGCCAGCTGGCACTTGAGATCCAAGACAAGCATCAGAAACTGGGATACATGGAATGTGTTGAAGCTCCTCTCTCCACAACCACAGTGGTGCCACACTGTACCACAACCCCAGATATCCCAAGTGCCCCTCCCTGCCTGGATGAGACAGGGATTCTTGTAGAGGTCCTTTCCTGCAGAGCCACA
Source organism: Picathartes gymnocephalus (assembly GCA_013390045.1). NCBI lineage: Eukaryota > Metazoa > Chordata > Aves > Passeriformes > Picathartidae > Picathartes > Picathartes gymnocephalus. The sequence goes on along the minus strand of WEKY01004223.1, from coordinate 7,261 downwards.
GCAGCGAGACCTGACAGCTCCTGGCCAACCTCGGAGAAGCAACACAGGTACCTGATGCCAGGCTCTTCCTGCCGAGCCAGGGCATGGCAGAGACCCTGCCAAACCCCTTTCTTCCATTAACAGAGCTAAAAGGTGTTAAGCGTGAAGAGCAGCCCTGTCCACAGCAGAGGAACACAGGCACAGATGGGCTCCACAGGAGCACGGAGTGCTCAGACAGCACCAGGGACACAGGTTTAGACACACTAGCACCACACAAAGGAACTGCCGGGGCCTGGCTAGAGTTTTGTGGGATTTTTATTAATTTTTTTTTATTATTTTTTTTTGGTTTTTTTTTTTTTTTTTTAATACAGGCGAGCGTTGTACCCTTTGCTAAAGCTGCTGATTCTGCCACATAAACTAGAACAGAAATTTCTCAGAAATTAAGTCAGTTCCCCTCCTTGTTAATTCACTGTCTGCCTCCCAACTGAACATCGCTCTGGATTTGTGTTTGCAGAAAACATCCCCTGTACAAAGTCTGACGTGCAGCTACACTGTTCTGACTGAGGAATGAAAAAGCCAAGAGTCCACCGAACATTGGATTTTTCCCTGTACAACGTGGCCTGATGTGGAGTTTGGTCCACCGAGGACAGCGAGTTAACCATAGAGATCGTCGTCATTGTCTTCACTGTACACATTTCCCCCACTGCCACCTCCTGTGCCTTGGCTCGGACCGGCGCCGCCCTGGTTGCCTGATGGGAATCTGCATGCAGCAGTGCAGGACAGGAGAGAAGAGATGCTGTTCAAAAGCTTCAAAAGCCTCCTGGCAGCTCAGCGCCATCCCTGCCCTCTGCACCAACCCTCAGTGACAACTAGGATGGGCAAGGAGGAATGGGATGAAGCTTTAGGGAAGGTCAAATGGCTCATGGCTGCTGGCTATCGCTTGAGTTAAAGGAAAAAAGGGACTTCAGGACCAAAAACAGAGCAGACACAAACAACCTGCAGCACAGCCTACACTATGTAGTGGTGCTCTACGCACTATGATGAATGGGAACGTGCAGTGCGAAAGATGTTTGTTGCCCCAGTGCTGTGCTCAGGGGCTGGCTGAGCCACACTGCCCACCCCTCACACCCCACAGGTACCTGAAGCTGCCAAAGCCACGGCTCTGCTGTAGGGTCTGTGCAAACATCTCATATTTCCTGATGTCGTTGTCGCTGACAGAGCGGCGAGCAAAGCGCATGGCCTCCTCAAAGTGATCCCTGCGGATCTCGGGGACCGGGTCATCCTCCTCCACCTCCTGCAGCAGGACAGAGGGACCAGGTGAGCTGGGTGCCCAAGCTCCACAGGCCCAGCAGCTGCTCACAGTTTCCCTCCAGCTCAGGAGGCTCCCAACACCCTCCAAGGTGGGGGCTGGAGAGGTGGTCATGAGTCAGGGCTGCAGAAGGCACCTCCTGAGCAATGCTGACCATGAGGCATCCCAGGAGGGTCCTCAACCTCCCACAAGATGAGAACAAAGTGCTCCAGCTCCACGCTCTGCACAAGAGCCCACTCATCCCTGAGGATGACAGAGGAACACATCACACCTCACACATGTGGGTAGGGAGAGCTCAGCGTCCCACTCACCATGGCAGAAGGGTTGGTCTGCCTCTCACGCTCTCGCCTGATCTCACTCTCGATGGATTCACGGATGGCCAGTTTGCAGGCACGCTGGCAAATTTCTGTCAGGTCAGCCCCTGAAAAGCCATTGGTCATCTTCGCCAGGAAATCCAGGTCAACATCCTAGAGAAAAATAAAAAAGCAAGAGAGGCCTTTCCTTTACACCTCACATCCTCAAGTGACAGAGAGGTGTCTTTAGATCCCAGGGTATCAAGGTGCTACCTTAACTATGGCCAATTTTGGAAAGATCAGCTGTTAAGATTCTCATTATCAGGAAAACTTAACCACACACGAAAGCAGGCTACACTCCTCACACCCACCAAGAATCCACGAAGTGGCTGTAAATGCCTCTGCACTTACAGATTTAGGATATGACTTGCTCAGGTCTCAGCACGAGGAGTCAAACAAAACACCATCAGACTGGAAACAGAGATGGGGCACAAGCAGACCAAGACAGCTGACCTCCTCCTCTCCTCCCCCTCAAATGAGAGGGTATTACTGCAACCTCCTTTGAAACTAAATAGGTAAGCTTGGCATAAAAAAGCTTGGGCTCTCACTTCATGTCTCTTTTCCTTTTGAGCAACTCTCAGCTGCACTGTTGCCTCTTCCCAGGCAAGGGACACAGCCCTTGCCTATGACAGGGTTCAGCAACAGCTCACTGCAATGGCTCCTCTTCAATTTGTATTTTACACCTGTGTGTTCTACACTTATTTTTTTCCCAGAGTGTAAGAATCTTTTCCACCTCACCAAAATAGGCCTTTCTGATCCTGCACCATGAGTAGAACCCCCTGATGTGACAAAGAGCTGCTGTGCCTGCAGACCAATTTCCAGCTTTGACACCTAACCTCAGAGCTCTAGCTTCCTCTCCCATCCTATGACATGGTTGAGTCTCCAGACCTCTGTCCTGTCCACAGCCTGTGAGGAACAGAAGCAGCACACAGCAAGCCCAAACCAGAAGCAGCCAGGGTGCAGATCCTACCTTGGCAACTGGTGATTTCCTCAGATTGGCCTTAAGGATTGCAACCCGTGACTTCTCGTCGGGCAGGGGGATGTATATGAGCTGATCCAGGCGGCCGGGGCGCAGGATGGCAGGGTCAATGATGTCTGGCCTGTTGGTGGCACCGATGATGAAGACATTTTTCTTGGTGGACATGCCGTCCATCTCGGTCAGGATCTGGTTGATGACACGATCTGCAGCACCACCGCCATCGCCGATATTCCCACCTCGGGCCTTGGCGATGGAGTCCAGCTCATCAAAGAAGAGCACACATGGGGCTGCTTGGCGAGCCTGCAAAAAGCAGTTGGGAACCATTACTCCATGGTATTACTGCACAACAGGGAGCACGATGACTTCATGCTAAGCCTCCCTTACCATTAACACAGCCCAGGAGTACCAGAAACACTTCACAAGGAGAGCTTGGAAAAGCTGCTCCAGAGCAGTCCCTTGCCACACAACCTCTTCATTAAATTCTCCTGAACAACAAGCTGGATTTCCGCAAAGTGGGAACATTGTGAACTAGGCAGAAAAGTATTAACTCCAATGCCTAGAGTGAAAAACTGAGCCATTTTGCTGGACTAGAACTCTCCCTGCAAAATTTTGTCTGCCAACTTTGTTCTAACATTGTCCCTGACCACAAGAGGAAGGATTCACAGGATAATCCATGCAGACACCTCCTGGAACAGGAGATGACACTATGGAACAACCGAGCAGGAGTGAGCTCCTTTCTAAACTGTGTATATTGCAGGACAAGAACCCACAAGATATTCTGAAAATCTGTAGATTATGACAGAAAATGAGGTGTTAACCTAAGTCTCCTGGGGTGTGGAGCATACATGTGCCAGCCTCTGCCAAGGGCACTAGGGACTTTATCACCCTCTACTGATGAATGCCAACTTCAGTCAGAGAAAAGAGTTTCAAAAGCTATGTTGCTGAAGAGGATTAATTTCAACACCAGGAAAGACCTCCTGCTCTCGGTGCAAGTGGGGAAAACACACAAGATACAAACAAGAACCAGTAAGACAGATGCAGTGGAAAGAAGTTCTGGGGGTACCTCAGCACAAAGATAGCACAGGGAGTAGGAGAAATACTTACCTTGTCAAAGATCTCGCGCACGTTGGCTTCAGACTCACCAAACCACATGGTGAGCAATTCCGGCCCCTTGATGGAAATAAAGTTTGCCTGGCATTCGTTGGCAATGGCTTTGGCCAGCAGTGTCTTACCACAGCCAGGTGGCCCATAGAACAGAACCCCTTTTGATGGGGTCATGCCAAATTTGAGGAACTTGTCCGGGTGCTCCACAGGATACTAAAAGAGAACAAAACAAAAACCTCTCGTGATGAGCCACAGCAGGCTACCTTGGAAGTACAGAATGGTTAGGGTGGGAAAGGACCTTCAAAAGATCATCCAATCCAACTCCTCTACCATGGGAAGGGACGCATTTCTCTGAGTCAGTTTTGGTTCTACCAGAAGCACTACCTGAGATTTTTGGTGGGTAAACGCATGATCCTGCCTGGTGCCACTGCAGTTTTTAAGTGGACACTGGCTTGGAAAGGTGCCTAAAACAACCTATTTACCTCAAGAACCAAATACAGTTCAGTACTTTCCCAAGTACCAGTTCTGTAAGGTTCAGTACCTTCCCAAGTTCAGTTCAGCACACTTAACCTCAACTTCACTCTGCCCTGCAGAAGCAAAAGGGAACAGCTCATTATCTAAACTATTTGCTCTGCTCTCCAGAGACAGGCAAGGTGTCTGATGTGAGCCTTTATCCTCAGCAATGAGGTCAGATACAAGACAGGTGATGCTTTTAACATCAGAAAATTAGAGTGAAAAATTAGATTCTTTTATTCACAGACAGGATGTTTCTACAGTGCCAGCAGAAAGCAGGAATGTATCAAACCCAAACCATGCCAGTGTAGACACCTGGAGCTTCCACAGACCATTTGTAACATTTTGTCCTGGTCTTTCCCTTTATAGAGGGTTTCACAATTACTTCTCACCTGTCCCTGTGCTAAGGCTGATGGGAGCCCTTCAGAAGTTCTCTGTATGAGAATCTTCATCCACTGCCTGGCAGATAAAGCTATCATGTAGGATGATTCTCAGCAGTGATCCCACTGCTGGTCTCTGCTTAAGAGGCAGTACTGTGGCTGTTTCTTCATGTTGCACACCACCCACTGAAAATGTCACTTCAGACTCCACTCAAGAAAACCTGATGCTGCTTCCCAGCACCTTCCTCCCCAAGTTCACTAAGATGGGACAGCACAGTATTTATAGTCCATTACAAGTAGATGCCATAAAGCCTCTGCATTTACTCTGTTTGCAGCCCAAACAGGAAACTGAAGATATTCTGGATTTTATTATTATAATTATTTTTTAAGCTGGCTAAGCAAAAAATCTGTTGTAAAGCCTTACCTGTACAAGCTCCTGGAGTTCTCTCTTTACATCTTCTAGGCCACCAATATCTTCCCAGGTAACTTGTGGCACCTCCACCACAGTCTCCCGAAGAGCAGAAGGGTTGCTCTGGCTCAGAGCCCACTGTTGTTAGAAGAACAACATTATATGAATTCTTGCATGTTATGTTCTTTTGCTTTAGAGAAGCAATTAATTGCACCCAGAAGAACAAGGGGCACTCCTGCATTACCCTGAAGTCATCCATGGTCACAGCCAGCGAGTTCATCACTTCAGCATCGATGGTTTCATCTTCTAGGTCTATGAGATCCATCTTCTTTCTGATAGCCTGAAGAGCAGCTTCTGAGCAAAGAGCAGCCAAGTCAGCACCAACATGGCCATGGGTCTCATTTGCCACCTGAAAGCAGAGCACTGACCATGACTCACAAGAATACAAGGGCAACACACGCTCTGGTCCCTCACTGGGAAGGGAGACACAGCAACACCAGGCCTTTGCTGCATATTCAAGACAAGTGCTACCACTCAGGCAGAAACACTGTTCTTCTACTGCGTACTAGAGATCCAACCTGCATCTGGAATTCAGATGGTGTGCAGAAAGGTAACCCTGGCGACTGCAGTTCTTCTTTCAAGACAGAGATGACAGGAACCATCCAGCTTACACGTGGTTTCCAGCAACACCACAATGCTTACCCAGCTGTGTGTGAGCTGTTTCAGGCCTGCTCTACTTTTAAAGGCAATGCCACAACAAACAAACAAACAAACCTAGGAGGACAGTGGCAAGGCACTTCCAGATTGAATGATACACATTTGTTTCACTTAGCCATGCCATTCTTAAGCAGTGAGTGAGGACTTTTGGTCACTGGTAAACTGGTCAGAAGGAATCCCAGAGATCACACATTCATACAGTTGAGCCACTGCACTTGTATGATCAAGCCTTAACAATTCTTCCACTACGAAACACAGCACAGGTAACAAGACAAGCTTTCCTAATGGCACACTACTCACCTGTTCCAGATCCACATCATCAGCCAGTTTCATATTTTTTGTGTGGATTTGCAGGATCTCCAGGCGTCCGGTGGCATCGGGGATACCAATATCTACCTCTCTGTCAAAACGACCTAGGGAGCACAAACACAGGTTGAGCTGTTGATTCTGTACACCAGAGGAGCTGCAGTTGCTGCCCTCCTCTGACTGAACAAAGTGAAGTTTTCCACAAAATATCGAAAATGCTGGAGTTTTCGGTTTGCCTGTAGCATCTATCAGTACAGTAGAAGACACAGATCAGAGAAGAAGGAAAGGCATTAGGCATTTAGGGAAAGTGAGACTAGTCTGAGACTAACAGTAAGACTTTGGGATTATACAGCATAGTGGACTGCTCATTTAGTAACTTTTTCTGAGCCTCATTTTTGGACAAATAGGCTTCACTGAACCAACATACCATGAAACATTTTTGTTCATTTCTACCTTAGTGTCTCTCTCACAAGAGTCCAAAAATACTGAGAGATTTAAGTTTTTAGAACTTCCACAGCATTACCCAAGTGGTGAAACACATGAGGAAAACACGGCATCACTGCAATATTCAACTAAGATATGCACACCTGTATTTTTCCTCCAGCCACAGCTATACTTTCAAATGGCTCACTACACACTTAAGAGGCCTGCACACTTGACAGGTTTGCTACAGACTCTACCAACTGGTCATACATCAGACATTCATGTTTTGAAAACCTGAGTCTCAGAAACTACTGTAAGGTTCATTAATAAAAGACACCCAAATCAGGTAATTCACAGCCTTCTGCAATCTAATGCATGAACATTCCCTTAGGTATTTCCTCCTTAAGTGTGTCCTGAAATAGCTTCACCTAGCAGAGGCTAACACACTTTTCCCACTTCAAAGTATTATTTTATTTCTACACATTCTCACCTAACATGGCACAGAAAACGACATCAAAGGCTGCAAGCCTAGAAAATAATTTCTAGCAAGGAGCAGGAAACAAGTCAATAGTTTATGTAACACACAGAAAATGTTCAGCTTGAATTTCTGCTCCTGAAGCACGGCCTGTCACCAAGTGTGTGACATGCAGGGAGGAGAGGGCAGGGGCGGTTACCGAATCGCCGGAGAGCTGGGTCGATGCTGTTGGGTCTGTTGGTGGCTGCCATCACAATCACATGTGCCCTCTGCTTTAGCCCGTCCATGAGGGTCAGCAGCTGAGACACGATGCG
>WEKY01004221.1:26647-64531 GCA_013390045.1 Picathartes gymnocephalus | reverse complement strand
CCCGCACCTCGTGGGGACGGCTCTGCTCCCCTGCCCCGCCACGGAGGAACCCCTGGCAGCGGGAAAGCTGGGCCTGCCCACCTGTGTCCATCCCATCACAGGAGCCGCTCACCCTCTTCTCTTTCTTTCCTCCAGTCTGTCTGGATTTCATTGAATCCCGGAATGGTTTGGGTTGGAAGGGACCTTAAAGATCACCTAGTTCCAACCCCCTGCCATGGGCAGGGACAGCTTCCACTGGACCAGGTTGCTCAAAGCCCCATTCAGCCTGGCCTTGAACACTTCCAGGAATGGAGCATCCACAGCTTCTCTGGGCAACCTGTTTTATGGTCTCATCACCCTCCCGGTAAAGGACTTCCTCCTATTACCTAGTCGAAACGTGCACTCTTAGTTTGAATCCATTCCCTCTTCCTAGCTCTTCTAAAAAGTCCCTGTCCATCTTTCTTGTAGGTTCCTTTTGGGTACTGGAAGGCCACTCATTATGTCACCCATTTACAAGGATTTAAAGGGGTAGGCTATTTAGCTGCAGTTTTCATCTTATTTTTTATAAGAAAGTATATGTAAAAACCCAACAAAGTAATATAAAATTAATGTTACACTGTTAGTCACTGAAAGGAGAAAAAGTAAGAATGAAGTGAAAAGTGTAAGTCTAATGCTACTCCTTTCAGTGTATATATTGTAAAGTGGTCAAAACATTCTTTGACTTAAAAAAAATATTTTCAGGTATTAAACAAATAGTCTAGTGGAAGGCATCCATGCCCACGGCAAGGGGGTTAGAACTAGATAATCTTTAAAGTCCCTTCCAACCCAAGCCGTTCTATGATTCTATGAAATTTGCAATGCTTCAAAGAAGTGGCAGCATCATCAAAGGGGTGACAAAGACATTTAATTTCTCCCAGCATACATTACCTCCAACTTACAGCTATGCCCCTTACTGTTGAGTCGGCCATTCTTTATACTATTATGCAAATCTTTATACTATTATGCAAATCTTTGTTGTGACTAGGTGGCTGCTGTTGCCATTTTAGATCTAATAATTTGTATCATACAAGAGCACAGATCATGGAGAGGGAACCCACCACGCCAGGCAAGGAGATTGCATGGGCCAGCCTGATTCCTGACCTTGGAGAGGCTGTGCACAAGTCACAGGGCGTTGGTGAGACAGTGTTTGCCTGCAAAGAAGGAAGCCTGGCCCTGGCTACCAGGTGATGGGTGATAGGAGAGGTTGTGTGTGAGACAGACAGATCTGGGGTGAACTACAGAAGGCCTTGAAAGCGGGGACAAGGAGCTGGAATGACAGAAAGTAGGGAGCTAAGGGAGAAATTCAAAGATAGGCATGGCAGCACCAGAGGACCAGCTAGACCTGTATCCTGTGCATAGAGTGATTATGTGCAGGACAGGGCTTTATTTATTAAGAGAAGGACAAGTGCTTTGGAAGTAAGGGCAATTCGAAGTGGCAATTCAGCGTGGATGAGAGCCTCAGCTCCATGCATGGAGGCAGAAGGGCTTCATGTCAGGAATTATTTGTAGAACAATGCTTGCAAGGTTTGGTTGTGGTCTGAATAAGGACACAAGGAGAAGTCCTACACATCCCCCCCATCATAGGCATACGTGAACACTGGCCTAACCAGCAGCCGAGGGGCAGTGGGATTAAGTGGGCTGGTTTGGCTGACCTTGAGCTTCAACTGACAGCAAGGCTTATCTGAGCAGGCATCCGGGAGCTGAGCAAGGATGTGTTTGGAAAAAAAGTCTATGACTCATCTGGCCCAGTTTTAAGTGTCTACGATGCAGTCATCAATCCATTCAGCTGGACTCCCTTTTTAGGTGGGGAAATGAAACAACCTTTTCCTGAGTGCCATTCATCTGGATAGCTTTAGATACCTGTAGCGGGTTGAGTTCGAAACCGGGCAGAAACACCAATTTATGTAGTGGGTTTACGTACGTTGGCCCTCTGTGATGAGATAAGGATTAAGAGAAATGTAAAGCAGGCCCAGACCTTGAAAGATAAAAGATAGTTTATTAACAGAACTAAAGACAAAGAAAAAAAAACCAAAAATCAACCCCCAGATGTTTCTCCCCCCACCTTATTTGTCTTTCCGTACCAACACTTCTTTTTCCATCAACAACCTAAGAAACCAAAACTTAAAGGTCTTTGGTCAGTTTACCATCTTTGAAACAAACTTTCATCAGTTCAGTTGGAAAGAGGAGTCTCTCCTGTTTCACCATGTTGATCTTCCCACAAGAAACACAGTTCCTTTGTGAGGTTTAATATTACAGTGAACTCCCGCCTGGAGTCTGTCCAACTGTGACAGTCCTTTCCTCGATACACAGCCTTTCCCACGACTGCGTCGAGGACCCAAGTTAGAGTCTTGGGGGTAGAGTTTTAAGGACAGCAGTTTTTAGGTCTTCTTTCTTTCTTTCTCTGGAAGCAAGGTCTTTTATCCCTGGAGCAAGGGTTTTTTCTTCTATCCCTGGGGCAAGGGTTTCTCATTTCTCTCTCTTCTCTGTAGCAAAATTCCCCATTTCTTGTCTGTTCAAGTTTCTCATGAACCATAACTACTTCAACATCTGCTTGCTTCAACACAGTTAAGATGCTGCACCCCCCCAAGTCATGCAATATGGGTTATAAGGAATTGCCCATCATCATAGCTTTACAAGAAAATTTCAGCATAAAGACATCTCCTCTTTCTCTTCCCTCTAGACTTCCAGTCCACTTTTCACTAACCCAGGCATTCTTGTTGGTTCTTTCTGTGTTCTTATTCTTTCTAAATCCATTCTATGCACTTAAAGAGTTAATTGCCATTTTCAGTTCAGCTGCAATTCCATGCATTCCACGGGGGAGGGGGGGGAACTTTACGGCCAAAGCTAGCAGGTTCCGATACCTCGCAGGCTGATCTTTCTCTTGTTAGGTGTTTGCAGCACCAAGAGGAGGCCGGGGAGGGGGAAAGCAGGGACTCGGCGTCCCCCCCGGCACTCCCAGGGTGGAAGACAGGGGCGAACAGAGGCCCGGCCTGAGAGAGAGCCGTGCCAGCCGCATGGAACTGCATTCCCTTCCCTCTCCAGCCTGGAGGAGCCACAGCGCTGCCCAAGGGAGAAGGGAGGGGGGGGGGAATGGGGTCCCTTCCCTCCCCCAGGCAGGCCGGGGGGGGCCCGTCCGCCCCGCGGTGGGGGACTGACAGACTCTTCCCCGCCCCCCCGTTACCTTTACTGTGACCGGAAACGAAAGAGCGCAAGATTTTGGCTTCCTGCTCTTAAAATGTGGTTTTACGAAGGCGGTTCCAGCATTCAAGTGGTCACGCAGAGTGCCCATCGCAGAGCCAGCCAATCTCTGGGCTTTCCAGATTCATCAGAAGCTGTGCCTAGAGGAAGTTGTAAGAGCCCTTCCAGGTGTAAAAAAAAGTTGGCTTTTTTTAAACCATGACCATCCTATAGGATTAGCTGTAATGGGAGCCTAGGTGGGATTGTAAGTAGAGACATCTGTGCTGTACCCTTTTACTTTTACTTAGGTTGATCTCTCTCTTAGAGATTCATCTGAATAGAGCACTGGATTTGTAAGTTGCTCGGCAGGTGAATTTATGTTTGTGGTAGGGGTTACACAGAAATAAGGCATAGAAGAGAAAGAGGACTGGAACAGAATTTTGTACCACCCGTGCTGGAGTCTGGGGAGCAAGATAAAGAGATGCTTCCAAAAGACATGGTGATTGAGCAAGGGAAGGGAAAGGGGAGGGTAGAGCTTCAAAAGACAGAGAGAATAACCTTTCAGGGAGAGAAGTGCAAGCTGATTTGTGGCAAGTGCCTGACAGGTGATGGGACATGTAGGGGAGAGCTGGAGCTGCCTAAGAGGAGGTCATTTCGAGGCTCCCACAAAACCAGTGCTGACTGAATGTGGGGGCAGAGGCCAGATTAGAGAGGAGTTCAGTCTTTCACTGAGCTTACAAAGCAAAGAGAATTGAGGTGCATCTTTGTACTGGGTTTGTGTGGTCAGGTTTTTGTAGTGGAGGAGCCTCAAAGGTGGCTTCTGTGAGAAGCTGCCAGCAGCTTCCCCTGTGTCTGACAGAGCCAGTGCCTGGAAGCTCCAAGACAGACCTGCTGCCTCCTAAAGCCGGGTTCATAGTAATGGTGGTAGCTCCTATGGGATAACAGATTTAAGAAGGTAAAAATAGGTGCAATTCCAGCCAGAGAGAGGAATGAAAACATGTGAGAGGAATGGCTCTGCAGACAGCAATGGCAGTGCAGAAGGAGGGGAAGGAGATGCTTCTGTCACTGGAGCAGAGATTCCCCTGCAGCCCATGGTGAAGACCATGATGAGGCAGCTGTCCCCCTGCAGTCCCCAAAAGTGGGCTGTTACCCTGTGGGAAACCCACACTGGAGTGGGCTCCTGGCAGGACCTCTGAACCCCATGGAGAGAAGAGCCCACGCTGGAGCAGGTTTGTTGGCAGGACCTGTGATCCTGCATGGAACCCATGCTGGAGCAGCCTGTTCCTGAAGGACTGCAGCCCTTGGAAAGGGACCCAAGCTGGAGCAGTTCATGAAGCACTGCAGCCCATGGGAAGGATTCACTTTAGAGAAGCTTGTGGAGGACTGTCTCCTCTGGGAGGGAATCCACACTGGAGCAGGGGAACATTAAAGTGTCCTTCCCTTGAGGAGGAAGGAGCAGCAGAGACAATGTGTGATTAACTGGCTGCAACCCCCATTCCCCATCCCTTGGTGCTGCAGGACAGGGAGAAGGTAGAGAAAATCAGAAGTGAAGTTGAACCCAGGAAGTTGGGAGGGGTAGGCGCAAGGTGTTTTAATATTTAGCTTTTATTTCTCCTTGTCTCACTCTGATATAATTTTTAAGAAAGTAAATTCCTTTTCCCTGAATGGAGTCTGTTTTGCCCGTGACAGTCACTGGTGAATGACCTCTCTCTGTCCTTATCTCAACCCACGACTTTTGATGGTGTTTTCTCTCCCCTGTTCAGCTGAGGAGGGGAATGATGGAGCATCTGGTGGTTTGTAAACAATAAGAGTATTAATAGATGCATTTATTGAACTGATAAAGAGCCAGAGAAGAGTGAGCAATTAAAGAGGTAAAACGAGTGTGAGGCAATTAGGGAGATGAGTGAAAGTGGAACCAACAGCAAGGAAAGGAGCAGAATGACAAAACCAAAGGGGAGAGCACTGTGCCTGTGGCACCAGCAAAGACTGGGAGAATGATAAGTGGAAGTGGGTTTGAGATGAGGGAATTACAAAGTCAAAACACAGGCAGAAAGCAGTGAGATGTTGTGCAAATAGGGAAGGAAGCAGGAAGGAAGATGCAGCAGCTGAAATTGTATGCAAAGTGTATGCAAATGGAAAATGTTCAGCCGAGCAGGAAAAATTAGGCTGCTTGGTGTACCAGATGCCGTCAGATTTCTTGCAGTTAAGGTTGTTGTAAACCTGATGGACAAGCTACGTTAGAAGGCTAATGTTCTTACTCAGCTAAGTTAATGATTGCCAAGTCTAATTGTTAAGTCTGCACAGGAAACCAGCGGAGTGACAGCTGCAGCAGCACAGCAGCTCTGAAATGGAGCTCCCAAGACCCAGGCACCAAATCGGCTGCTGTACAACTGCAGGTGCCTGAACACTGGGTCCTGATGCACCCATGGGGGTACCTGGCCCTGGTAATACTCCTCCCCAGATGATTGGGAAGCCTGGAACACAGCACTGGGTGCAGGGAAGGGCTCCAGCACTGCTGCCTTCCCCACTGAGTCAGTCCCTCTGTTCTGGGAAAGCTGGGAGAAGATCCCAAAAGCAGGTTTTGCATTATAAGGAGCTGGAGGTGGTGTTCAGGCTCCCCGGTGGTGTCCTGGGCAGCACAACCTTTCTTCCATGTCGATAAGTCAATATCTAATTATGGGTGAGACTCACAAGCACTCTGCTGCTTTGTGCTGCCCCGGCAATGTGGTGTGACTGGTGCTCTGGTGTATCCAGTTGGCATCCACTTTTGCCTTTGTGTTGCATTTGAGTGTCTGTGATTCTGCCACAAAAAGTTAAAATGGAAGGTGTTGCATGTTTGATAATATTTTTTTCAAATTATTGTGAAGAGTGCACAGTAGCATCCTCTACAAGCACAGTCTTCTGGTCCTTGTGGTCTGGCATTTTCACTAAGCTGTACCAAAAGTAAGCAAATCGTGAGATGAAGAAAGCCCTGAGTTAAAATGAAATTCATACTGTTGGCATGTGTTAAGGGTGTAAAGGCGAAACAAAGAAGAAGGTGCTGCAGTGGTGTAATGATTATTTTCAAGCACAGGATTGTTTATAGAGACAGGATGCTCAGCAATGTGTTATACTTATCCAAATTACAAAGGTACGAGTTTAAAAACAAGGATTAAATACTACCTTTCAGTAATTACATAGAAGGAATCTATTTTGAAAATATATGTGGTGTTTTTAAAGCCAAATATTAAAAAGACTCAGACACAACAGACAGGTGTTTGGGCTTTTTGAGAGGTTTCACTGTAAATTGTTTCAGCTGGTGGAATTGTTTCGGCTGAGATTTTTGTAAGGTTTAAAAGTCTGATCTTAATTTAATTTTCTCGACTCAGAATGCCTGGTTATGAGATAGTAGCAATTAGTTCTATACATCTTTTACTGTTAAGTAATATTAAAGTATTCTCATCCTATAATTCTACTATATATTTCATTGAGAATAAATATTTACTATTTTTTCCTTTAAAATTGTATTAAATCAATTGTAGGGCTTTAATAATATTACACATTAAAAGAATTAATTAGAGCTTTTCAATATCAAAATCAAAGCAATTAGAAATTTAATGAACCAAACATAATATAACGGGATCTCTTCTATCCTCCACTAGAGCAGCAATAATTTAATATGAAGAGAGGCACTCCAGAATTTCCCAGAGAAAATCAAGTGGTGGTTGGGTTGAAACTGCAGTTGCTGAAGAGTCATGCAGTCACAAAAAAAGGAGGAAGAGAAGTTCTGCATTTCAGTTTAAACAGAAAAAGAGGGACCTTAGGAGAACTTGAAAACTGCATTTTTGAGCAGCATGCTGAGTGTTATCACATCTCCGTTTCTCCTGTAGAAAATGTTACAGCTTGATTGTCAGAGCTACCCCTAGCTGCATTTTATGCATTAGAGAATTACATATTACTAAGTTTGGGAATTGTTTTTTCTTCTGTTTTGTTGTTATTGTTGGGTTCCTTCCCATTGTGGTAATCTGAAACCTAGACGTCTTCCTCATGCAGACTGAAAACATGGCTTTTCTTCCCTTAAATCAGATTGGGACAGGAAAGAGTTTCCTTGGTCTGGTCCTCTGTCACCCTTCTGCTGTGTGTAGCAGCTGGGGAAGTGCTGTGGGTTTGGTGTGAGCTGTGACACAGGGAAGACCTGTCCTTGCTGGAACACTTGATTTGCATACGTGTTCCTAAGCGAGCAGCAGAGAGAAGGCAAACACTGCAAGGTCTGGCTTCAGGCAGGTGGGAACCTCCAAGTAATATTAGTAGCTTGACTAATGCCATTCAGGCTTTTAATTTCAGAATGTATGGACATCATGTCGTTTATTAAAATCTGCACAAAGCAGTCAAAAGTGAGGAAATTAGGGATTTCAAATACTTTACATTGCCCACATAAGTCTTTTTTTCCCCTCTAAAGTCAATGCATTTCTTCACAATGCAATAACCTTCATGTTAACCCAAAATTAGGTTCTGTCAATAGCAAGGTTGAGAAGGAATGCAGACGTATCTTATATCAAGGGAGATTATTTCTTCTAGAAACAAAGTGGTCATTACGATAGGATTTATCTCACCTGACTTTGGCTGTATGAAAGATGAGTATCGACTTTAAGTGCACCCATAGACTGTTTCTCTTCAATTGTGCTGATCCCTAAGTCAGATTTCCCTTGTTTACGGCCCTGCAGTGCCCTGTACCTTACCCTGTCCCACCTATAGCACCACTGCCTATAAATTAAAGAAGCCATCTTGCCTCCCTTTTCAGCTGGAGGAAAGAGTACGCACTTCAGCAAACCTTGTTTATTGCTTTGTAGGAGAGATGCCTGGATAGGTCAGACCATCTGGGGTGCCTGATTCTCCCTCTAACACTGTGGGGAACCTAGACAAGTGGCAAGGAAATGTTGCTTCACTTTTAGGTAGCTACCTATGGCTGGGAGCAATCACTCTGTTCACCAAGAGTTGGGAAGCAGCTGTGGTTACACACCTTGCTCAGTGCATAGCCAATTAAATCCCCATAAAGCAAGCTTCTCCCATATGTTGTTCTTGTTAGACTGCTCTAAAACCTTCCCATTATCCATACTGATCATGAAATGAAAGGCAAAATAACTCCCCAGACACAAGAGTCTCTATACCGGAGTTCTTTGTAGGGAAGTCCATGGTCTGCATTTGCTTATCCCTCCTTTTATGTTTATTTTTAGGTTTGTGCAGGTAAAGGTAGATGGTTGCTTCAATGTGTCTAAAATAACCAACATATCAAAGCAAACCAAGAGTAAGCAGAGCTGATGTGGACATGCCTTACACCAGTCAATTCAAAGCAGGAGGTTTCTTTCTTCTCAGTCATTTTGTTAGCTAACCACACAAGAAATGCCCAAGCTCACCAGCAGTGTTTCACTTGCCCAGTCTTTTTGATAACTGATATTCCTCCTCGTGCAGCATGAAGGTCACACAGTGAGAGTCCCCACCAGCCAACAGAGAAGGACCTTCATGTTCTACACCACCTGGGCTGCATTGCACATCTTGAGAAATGTTTATGCTCAATGGCATAGACAAGCAATACTCCTTTACACAGGAAAGGAATAGAATTTCCTGCATAGCACATGTGCAATCTGGCTAAATTAATTGTGCTATTTGAGCACAATGGTTTTTATGCCTATGGTTTTGTTGATAAATCCCGATGACCAGTAATCCAAAATCAAGCTTTTCCCACAAAATAAAAAAGATTAGTCATTCATTGCTTTTCTGACCTCTCTTCCAGCTCTGACAAATCCCCATTACCCTTCATATTGAAATAAATGAATAATGAGCTTGCACATCTGGAAAATATCAAATTAATCCTAAAGAATAAGGTCTTAAAATCTAACTTGGAAATACAATTTCCCTGTGATGTCTGGTGTAGGGGATTTTGAACTCAGTTGGTGCAGTGCAATTGCAACCGTGCACTGAACTGAAGAAGTGGGTTGCTATGCTGAGGTGCTGCGAACTAGCCTGCAGATGCTTTCTGAGATCTAAAATAAAAACACTCCAGTTCCACTTGCACCAAAACCACTCTGCTGACTACAGTTCATTATCACTGTGCAAATACTGCATGTGTAAGGTGGTTTATATAATGTTCAAATTTGGAATGCCCTAATTCAACACAAGCTGAGCTGGTGATCACTATGAGATTATTGGTATTAGACATTTTTTTTGGTGATTAAACTCTATGTGTGTGACCTCAGGGCAAAGTACCAATAGGTGTTAACTAGAAAACCTGGAGGCAATCAAATCCAAACTTATGTAGCAAAACCCCAAATGCTGGAAAATGCAACCCGGAAAAAAAAAAATCAGGCTGTCTTCATAAGGAATGTGATCGTATATGTTGAAATGACCATCAAGGACAGATTTTTACAAACCACACAGTACCCAGCAGTTCTTTTTTAAGCAGAGAATGCAAATTATAGAAGTTGCTCACGGCCTTGTGCAGGAGAGCTCAGGATAGCTGTGTTTCTTCAAACCATCTGCAACAGACTGGCTCTTGAAAATATTTGAGAGGAAGAGTCATTTCCCAGCGCAGGTAAGGTATAATGTCAATGTGCCCAGCTGTGCAAGAAGCACTGCTGAGTGTGGGTGACTAATACATTTGCCAGCACAGCAACTTCAATATGTAATTTATCGTTGTGTAGGCTGTCTGGATAGCTCAGTCCCACAGCCTTTTATTTTGCCAGATGCTGATCACCTCCTGAGAAGTGCTAAGACATCTCATTTGTCAGTGCGTGCTTGGTGCCTTGCAGAAAGTGATCAGAGCCTTGTTGGGTTTGTGACCCATCAGTACCAAAAAATTAAGGTGATCCATCCTCTCCAAACAGAGACAGCTAACACAAAGCCAGTGCCCTTGAAAGAGCCACTGTGACCTCTGATTTGAGCAATTTAGACGAGATATCACTCAGTCTGCTGAATCTGCTCATTAACTGCTGGAACAAAGAATTACTGTGAATAAATAGTCCTTTTAGCTTCCCCTACTCCACCACTTGAAAGCTAAAAAATATTTTTCTGAAAGTGCCATAATGGAAGTTAACTGAGTGGCACCATCTTGATGTTCTCCCTGGCAGCCTCAGGCATGGGGCAATGCCCAGCCAGGCTTCAAGGGAGCCTGTGGAGGGTAGTCCCCATGATTTTCCCTCTTGCCTAACAGCCCCTGCCTGCAATGCTTGCATTGGTTTGGGTTCTTTGTGTTGGGCTCGTGTCCCTGGCATGGCCAGGAGAGCTCCCAGAACTGGTACTGCCTGACCTGTATGGGACTTTGCTTCTTTGCTTGGGGCTCCTAGGGGCTTTCTGGGCAGAGGTCTTTCTCCTGCCAGAGAGACCCAGCTTCTGTGTAGCACCAACTCTGTTGAAACACATCACCCTAGGCAAGGATTAGGTGGATTGTTTCCCCATCTCCACTGGAAACTACACCAGCAGCTTGTATCATGTTAATTACACAAGACAGTGCAGCTTTCAGGAAATAAATGGGTGGTGATGCCCTAAAATGAGCATTTAAGATTGAGTATGTTTGCCAACTTGTGTTGCTTGATGGTTGTAGGAAAATATTTCATTTTAATGAGGGAGGTGTATTGACTATTTTCTCCCTTCTGCTAGCAAACATTTCTGCTGCAGGTTGTATGGCTTCCAACACCAGCCCTTGGGAAAAACATGGAGCTCCCTGAAAAAATGCTGAAAAAGAAGCAATACATTTTCTTGATGCTGAGCGTCAAACAGTGGATGAATGTAGGAATGATTTCAATAGCTGAATAAGGACACAGGACAAGGTGCCTCCTCCCTGCCACTAGTGCCTCCCACAGAGGCAGCTCCTCCTCCTGGGTGCCACCTCTGCATGCTGCAGCACCATGGCTGGTGCCAGGAAACTACATGGTGTCTAGCTTCTTCCCATGAAAGATTATTTTCATCTAGAATTTCATAGGATTTGGAAAAAGTTTGAACATTTAAAAGCTGCCAGGGATCTCCAGAGGCAAGGAGCCAGTGCATGTGACCTGTCAGACACCTCACCAGCTGTGTGATCCAAAACTGGTTGTGAGAAAGCTGAATTCACTTAATATCGTTGATATTATAACACCAGTCAGTGACAGGGGATCTCACTGAGAGCAACTTTTGCCTGGTTTTGCTGTGTGACTCGTCCTGTGAGAGGAGAGATCATATTTCCTTGCAGTCTCACTGTGGCCCCTGGATTTGCTGCTGCTGGCAAACAGGCTCCTGAGTATTTTTTTTTTTTTTCAGACATACCTAACAAAAAAAAATCTAATCAACAACTTTGGTCTAGGGACACTGGCTGTGGGCAGAGTCCCATCTCATTAGGCTTTGTATAAAGACAAGACTACATTTATCCTGTCACACAAAGTGCTTGCACCTTGACAAACTGTAAGGGAAGCAGCTATAGTGAGAAATGCCTTGCCAAAATTCATGCAACTGATCAAAAGTTGAGCCAGAAATGTTAACCAGCTATCCCACTTCCTGGCATCTGAGTAGACCTGCTTCAAACTGGCTAGCAGGTGGATCTGTGTATTTATTCATACCAGTGGCTGCAGCCTCTTAAAAAATATGCTCAGAAACTTACACTGCAAAATTAAATATACTTTGGAGGAATTGCTGGCCCCTGGCTGACCAGCACTTGAGCCAAGGAACAGCTCCAGCAGCAGCTGCTCATGCTGGATGATGAACATCACCTTCCCTGAATTTTCTAAAGCTAACAGCAGACAAGGACCTGCTGAAGGGCCAAATGGCACCATTGACTACTAGTCCACATGTGCCCTTGATCACATCAGATAATTTTATCCAAAATTAATTGCTGTGACCTGGCCCTAGCTTTGGAGAATAAAAATGCACAGATTTTTCAAGCTTTAAGAAGCAGATTCAGTATTCTAATTTCTTTCTGCATAAGAACAAATAACTGGATTTTGCCTAGTCATTTCCATGTACAAATCATGACTTCTGGTCGAGTGACAAATTATGCTGCTGCAGTTTGCATGCTAGCTGAGCACCTCTCACTTCAGCTGAAATTAAATCGTGGGAGTAAGTATCCTCCTCTCTGGCCCACTGCCCTTCTGAATGAATGAGGTTTGTCCCAAAGTATCACAAATTATTTTAGCTCCTTGCATATGTTATAGATTTTAGCTGCTCTTCACTTTTTGATTTATTAATCAAAAGCATCTGCCTGTGAAGGTAGAATTTCCTTTCGACCATGTTGCCCATGAGGTCTGCCAGAAAAAAAGGACTGCTGTAACTAAGGAAACATTACCCTAGAGACTGATACACTGGATCCCTGAACATGGACTATAAATTATGTAAGTTCTCTTGTGGTTAGCCTGCTTGATTTTAAAGAGAGGCCTCGAAGTTCTCAATACTAATCCATCTCTTTAAACACTATTTTGCAGTGAGTTGACCCAAGTTATTTCACCTCAGCCTGAAACTTTTTTGGACAGTACCAGAATACAGTGCAATGTACTGATGAGACAGACAGAGGGACAAAGGTGAGGTCTCAGAATGAAAGGGAGAGAAACAAGGAACTATGCAGACTATGCACGGTGTTAAAACCTCACAGCCAAGGGAGGGAAATCAGGGTTGATGCTGATGACAGTAAGTGAGCAGTTTGGCTGCCAAAAAAAAAAAAGAAAGAAAGAAAATTCAGAACCCAGGGGTTGCCTGTACTGAGAAGGTGATTTTTTTCTTTCTGTGATACATATTAATAGGAATTGGGTTTGCCTAGCAAAGGTTTAGCTGCCCTGCAGAGCTAGCACTATATGGGTTGCTGGTATTTTAGTACCCAGGCTGCCTTGACAGGGATTCCCTTGACAAAACTGTTCTGGTGGCCATGACACTGCACCATTATAAGAAAAAGCAGTGTACACCCCCAAAATGATGTGTTTCCATCTACTTCATCAGCTCAGCTAAGGGGATGTCATGCTACTGGAGCAGACACAGCTTGCAGTGTCCGCGGGCAGCAGCGAGCAGAGCGGGAGCAGCCGCACCCGCGAGAGCCCGGCCCTGCGGACTGTCACAAGGCCGGCACTTTCTCGTGGCCCAAAGGGGAAGAAGAAAACAAAGTTTCTATCAAGAAAGAGGGAGAAAGAGTGCAGTTGTTGATACAGCAACAGAAAAGCACTTGTGGGAAAATCCGAGGCAGTGCCCCACCAGGCGACCAAGGTGATAATTTCTGCTGCTACTGCCCTTCTTCATACAGGCCAGATCTGGGCATAGGGTCATTACATCTTCATGTGGCCAGACTTTTTTTTTTTTTTCTTATTTGAGTGCCAACCATAGAAAACAAGTTTGATTCATTGCACAACTGTTACCATTTTGGGGAGTTTTTTTTCTTTGGTCTGTTATAAAACTCTTTATAGGATGAGCATCAATAGGCAAACATTACACTTTTCTAGAGGCAACAGCTGCTATACTTGTGCTTGAAGAGGAAGAAAGAAAATCTTTTTGTGATTACTGCCAGCGACTTCTTCATGCTTTTTGGATAAGAGTGAGACAACAGCTGGTACAGACACATGTTCCTCTCTCTCCCCATCTTGCATTATTAGCAACTGTTATTGAAAGTCAAAATAATAGTCATTTGCTGGCAATAAGTAATTTTATCTGAAAATAGTTAATTTCCTTCATGTGTGAACACATTCTTAAATGATAAGATACAAATTACCAATGGTAATTTTATTGAAATAAATGGGGTTTTAGGCTGTTTGGACTGAAACTTGTAAAGCATCTGATGTTTATGGCTATAGCAGTAAAATTATCATGGCATTTTCATCAAATCACCTGAATGAGAGGTTAAAAACTTGAAATGCTCTGTCTGAGAAACTAGTAATGTGACAACATTCTGCATTAAGCAATGGCAGTGTTGCAGTTGGTAGGAAGTGAGATTGTCAACATGTCCTCAGAACAAGGGACAAAAATATCACAACACACTTTGCTGTAATTGAGAAATCCTTCCAGTGAAGAGAAATAAAAGACAATAAACCGAAGGGGTTTGAGCCTGACATCAGGAGCAGGTGGCATGCAGTGCCCAGCCCAGCTCAGGCAGTGTTATGGATGGCTGGGCTCCTCCAGCCACCTGCCTTCTTCACTCCTTGCACCTCAAAGACGAGCAGGCCTAAAATACCTTTGTTTTCACCATTTCCACGTGAGATAATGTATCATTGCTTCTGTTACCTTTGTCAACTCAAGGAAGCAGGGGAATAAATCTGTGTCCGGTCTTGGGTGTGCACATTTTTTTCTGGGGAAGGAGTCTAGTTTACTCTTTGAGCTCTTCTGCATGCCTTTCTTAGCCCTTTCTGGCATTTCCTCATGATAGCAGCAGGGCAATATGTTTTCATGCTGAAGGACTTTCTCAGATAGCAGGATGGGAAGAGCAGAGCATCCACCTCACAAGAGTGAGCATGCACCCGCCTCTCACAACAGCTTCTCTACCACAGATTTGGCTGAGCAGTGCTAACAAGCTGCTTCTTGCAAGGATCACCTGCTAAAGCTGAGCAGTTCTCCAGGCTGGATGAAGCCTCCATGGGAGGTCCTTCCAAGTCACACAGAGATCCCTTGAGGAGGTGTCATGGGTGGGCACTGTGGTACATTAATCAACCCCAGGACTATGATGAGTCCCTGGTGTGATACAGATGTAAACCAAAGTAAATAGTGTTGTCAGATGTGTCAGGCCAGGCATTTTCAGTAGGCTTTCTTGCTACTGTGTAAAGGCACAGGTTGAGGCCTCGCCTGCAATCCCAGGACTAAGCCTGGTCACTTGTGTTCAAAGAAGATTAAGTCAGATGGAAACAGGTGAACATATGGGGCAATTTTTGGCAGAGAATGTGCTAAAAGACACCAAGAAGAAGTCACTGCATCTTTTGTTATTGCTAGTAATGAGTGCATGCTGGGAGCCTCTCCAGCCCCACCACTGCCCTGTAACGTAAGGCTGCAGCTGGACTGCAAGCCAGCTCCACCTCTGAGTCATTGCCTGGCCTCCAGCACTGCTGTGAGTCATCCCTCCTTGGCTGTTCCTCCTCTCGCATTTAAAGCATAACAGAAAACCCCAAACAAAATTGTGTTGGGTGAAGGAAGCATGGTGTTCTTGTCAGAAACCATCACACACTCCCTGACCTCCTGGGGGATGCCCAGGCAGACCCACTGCTGTGGTGTAAGATCTTTTCCTCTCTGTAACACTCTAATTGCCCAGGACATCTGGCATAATCAAGCCCATTCCTTTGATTTACTCAAGTTCTAGTTCACTCAGTTTCCACTCACTGCTTCAACCAGGGGATCAGGGATAACTGAGGCTGGCAAGAGTTCATCATGTCCTCTGAGCAGCAAAAGCAACACACTGTCAGTAGACCTCAAATGAGATGTGCCCACAGCAAGAAAAACTGAGGAGATGGTGCTATGACACCAGCTGCCCTGCAAAGCAAGGGCTCAACCAGAAGTTGTGGGTCAGTTTCACTGAATATTGGCTTCAAATTAATGGAAAAAATTATTTGGATATAATCAGATGAAGTCTGGATTACCAGAACATACAGAGATCATCCAAGCAACGTTGCACAAATGGGTACATTTGAGCCAGCATTAGAATCCACCTTTCTAATAAAGGAAACCCAATTAGGAAACTTATTAGTAGCCTTTCTAGCCAGGACTCATTCATCTAGTCTGGGATAAGTCAGAGATAGACCGGGTTTAACAGAGCCCTCGTCAACAGAGAGTCCCAGGGGACTCACAGCCTAGCACCAACCACTAGCATGACCCCACATCAGAGAACGTAACACCGTTCTCAGGGCAAGGATGGCACCCTGAACATGCAGGCCTGTCCACTGATACTCATCAGAGCTGATGTTAGAGATGTTCCTTTATCCTTATCCTGAAGTGCTAAGACTGGGAGTGACTTGTCTGGGCAGAGAATCTTGGCCCCACTGATGCCTTTATGCTATCTGGAACTTCATCCCCACAGTTCCCAGTGACCTGCCCAGCCAACAGCCTTCCCGTTTCTTACTGTTATTGAACCTTCTATAGAGCTCCTCATCTGACCTGGGTTGACCTCCTAAGCAAGCCAGTCCTGCCACAGACTCCCTGCTTTAGTCCAGGACCTGACCCTTTTGTCCCTCCCAGGGAGTAGAAGGAATTACCTCTGTGTTCACCTCCTCCATGACCTGCTGAAGGGTGGAAATTCAGCAGCCTTCTAGTCTCTTCCAGCTTCATTTTCTTTTAGGGCAGGAAACTCCATTTTGTTTCCTCTAGAGGCTTCTCTTTGCCACCTGAGAGTTTAGGCTTCGTGCTGGGTAGTGCATAGTGAAATTATGCAGGGTACAGTCTTGCATCTCCCAGGGTGGCAAAATCCCAACTGCAGCATCACATAGAGCCCAGAGCCTCAAATGCTCAGATCCATTTTAAAAAGAGCAGAGGAAAAGCCTAGGAGATGGACAAGAGGAAAAGTAAGAGATGGAAGAGCCTTAACCCCACAGAGCCAAGACATGGGTCGGGGACTGCCACTTCAGGTGGAGTCTGAAGGGTGACACTGAACTTGCTGACACAGACCCAAACAACATGCCACACAATTGAAAAGGCTTCAGAAACCTTGGAGGGGACTGAAGGAGAGGAAACTCTTCAAGGAGATTCTCCTTGGCACATGAACAAAAAAAAAAAAAAACCAACCAAAAAACCCCCAAAAAACCAAAACCCAAAGCAAATGGTAGGTTAATCAAATGGTGCAAGGTTTTGCCATCGTGGGATGCTGAGGGAGAGCTCTTTGGGTTGGCCTTTATCCTGCCAGAAGGACAGATGCTCTCAGCTGGGCTGCAGGAATGGCAGTCTCTGCTTGAGCTGGTAGCTAAAGCAGACTGGAAAAGAAGGGAAGGCATAGGTGTACAAACTCAGTGTATCCTACTCCTTCTTGTAGGAAATGTTTAAGAGTCCAAGACTTAGGGAGAGAAGAAATTCTGAAATGCCGGTGAAAAAGCATCTTGGCAGAAATGAGGGTAAACTGCAATATTGTTTTATGAAAAAAAGCTTGCCTGAGTTGCCAGGGTTAACACATGCTGGGTAAGGAACAGAGCTGAAAATCACTGGCGACAGGCCATTAATACATCTGAACAGAGAAAACACATGTGAAACAAGATCCTTGCTGAAGTCAGGGAGATTTTTGCTGTTCGACATGCTGCAAAGTGCCAGTTGCCAAGCCTGAGTTCAGCCCAATGCTATCAGCACTACTCTAGGGTGTCCAGCTCAGTTTTGTGAGTCTCCATTTTTCTGTTTAAGACTTTATCTGCAGATGTGCTTGTAACCCTTTGGGCTTAGGCTCTGGCTTGCAAGGATAAAGTTTCACCCTACTGTGCAGAAGGCAGGATTAATACATTCAGTGATGAAATACACATTTTCCTATTTACTACCAGATATAAATTACCAGCAGAGGGGAGAGATAGGATTTAGATCAGGGGACTCCATTGATGGAAATGTACTTTAATTCCAGCTTTTTATCCCAAGAGTGATATTTGCTGGTATTTTAAAATTGCCTGTAGGCCTGCCAGAGCCAGCTTCCCCCATCTCTAGAACATCCACCGTGAACATAATTTTCTTGGTTTCCTCTACTTGAATGCCTTCCAAGTTTCTAATTGGTGAAAGGACAGGCTTTCTGTTCCTGCAGAGATCTGAAACACAGATTTTTTTTGGTCAAATGGCAGCAATTCTATTTTGGCAGAGACTGATTTCCAAATCGTCTGTGAGCTGCTCTCTTGCCGGGGAGATGGGAGTCAGTTGAGGGATTTCCATGACAGAAAACAGATTCACTTAGGGCTGCACATATGTACCTGACTGTACTGAGTGAGAAGGGCTTTGCTATGGTGCAACAACCCCAGGTGTGGCAGCCCCCTATTAAGGAGGATCGCGGAAGAGAAAGATGAAGATGGGGATGCAGAGGAGGACTCTCCAAAGGTTGACAGAAAGCTGAGTTCCCCTTCACAGATGTGATACCCGGTGCCCTGTGGGCACAGGGTATCCAAGGCCAGCTCCCAAGGTCTGGTGGGCGCAGAACAGGGGCACAGGGGGCTCATGGAGCTGTTTTCCCTCTCACCACTCAGGCAGAACAAACTCACCCCAAACAGATTGCAGTTCAGGCCCAGGCAAGGCTGCTGTGAACTCACTGAAGTGAACCCCTCAGCAGCTGCCTCCTCTTTTACCACGTAGCATAAAAACGCAACATATCCACGTACAGTGGAGGGCCCTTCCTCATGGCAGCAACACTGCAGGGCAGGGGGCTATTCAGCCTGAACAGACATGGTGTATTTGGTATAGTAGGGAAGTACAGCCAGGACAATATTATATGTAATCTTACATGGAAACGTGGGAAAAGTAGACAAGTAAACTGGAAAGCAACCTGTCAAGTGCCTGTGATTCTGGAGCTCCTATGAGAGGTGTTCAAATAGGTTAACTCAGGTTCTGGGAATGCTGGTCCGAGGACCCAGACACAGCTGTTTCCTGCCTGATCATATGCAATGCATATGCCATTAAAAGAATGGATATGGGCTTACAGGGATGTACTTCTAGCATCTTTGTCTCCTATTTGGGATTGTAGCCTTCCAGCCTGGCTGTTGTAAATCACTGCCTGGAGGAGCTAATGACTCCACGGACTCTGCTGGAGGGGGCAGGCCTCGACACCTACCTGAAAAGCATGATGGTGGGATTATTTCAAACACTGAATCAGTTAAGGCCAGTCTCCTCTCTAAATATGAAAAGGAACTAATTTTGCATATTAAGTTAGACCAGGAGCAGCCTGGTCTAGTGGAAGGTGTCCCTGCCCATGGCCAGGGGGTAGGAACTGTATGATCTTTAACGTCCCTTCCAACCCAAATTGTTCTGTAATTCTGTGATTCTGTGATCATGAACTTCTGAAAACTGTGTCTTTTTCTTCTACCTTTTAAACTTAAAGCACTAAAGGTAAGTTTGCTGGAAAGGCAGCTCTAACTTGTGATAACATAGACCAGAACCCGATCCAAATATCTTCTGTTACATTTGCAGGTGCTGCTATTAGGAACTTCTTGATGTCTGCCCCCCAGCTTTGTTCCTGCAGAGATCAAACCTGCTACCTCTTTTTAAGGTGAATAATGGTATGTTTCCCAAGCAGCTCAGTGGCTGCCAATGGCTTTACTCACAGAGCATGGCACTACTCGTGAGGATCTGGCAGGTCCTGGGTCTGAATTGGTATCAGATATTTGTGTTTCCTAGATCACATTACTCACACAGGGACAGTAGTGTTTGAGTCTGACAGGAGATATCTCCAGTAATGCCTGCTCTGAGAAATTAGACCAGTTCAGAAGGACCCAGAGGTTGCAGAGGAGAGGACATGAGGCTTCCAGAACTATGCTTGGATTTAAATGAGACCCTGTGATGATTTGCATTATAAAGGATTTTTTAAACTGGACAAGCAAATCAAATATAAGGAGAAAAACCCTCTACTGTCAGCAGATGATTATAAGGTTCAATGGGTTCATAAGGGGAAAGGGAAAGGAAAGGAAAGGGAAAGGAAAGAAAAGGGAAAGGAAAGAAAAGGGAAAGGGGAAAGGGAAAGGGAAAGGGAAAGGGGAAGGGAAAAGAGGGAAAGGGAAAAGAGGGAAAGGGAAAGACCCCAGAAGAGTTGAGTCACTGGGTGGAATTCTACAATCAGTGGCACAATGAACAGTACACAACAGATATTCTCGAGCCTGAGCCACTAGAGCACTCTGCCTACCTAGGGAGAGTTCCTCAGTAGTTGTGATATCAGGATACACCATGGTTTGATACTTCTGCAGACATTCAGCGCTTCTGTCCAAGCATAAGAGGCTCTATTCCAGGAGAGTAATGGGAGCAGGAGTGAAGCTCTCAGATGAGAGCTTATCCTAAAGACAGTCACTCAAGGGCCAAAACTGGGGGCAGGGGGGAATTGCCTTTGTGTAAATATATTACATAAAATATGTACTTTAAAACAACAACTACCAATGCCTTACGTTGCCTGGAACTGGTTTCTACTGTCTTGAGTGACCTCTTACCTGAAGCGTAGACTAAAGCCAGGCGAAGGCTGAAGCGTGTGTGGCACGCTGAGATGGGAATGAGGGCTGGCAAGTGCCATTGTTCTCCACTTTGCCTCCCAGTGAACAGCATTTAATTCTGGGTTTGGTTGTCAGAAGAGATTAGATATCTAAATTCTGGAGTCCATAAGCAGTCTCTTAGGTGCAGAAAACACATTCTGCAGCAGAAACTGGCAGATGCATGATTAAACCATTTGTGTATTACCAGAGCAGTATAGTGCATGTTTGCAGGAAGTCAGCTTTTGAAAAAAACACTCGAACGGTACCCAAATAATTAAATTAACAAGAGTCCTGGGAATAAAGGATACATTTTCCCAGCAGACTGCCAGCAGGTGTGAAGGATGGGTTATCAGCTCTGTGTAAGAGAGGTCTTTCTGTCAGAGCAGCAGCATTAAGAGCTGTTCTGAGGGAGGCTCTCTCCACACGAGCAGCACCCAAACATAAATGTTCCTCGGAGATTAATGAAGACTGTGATGTGAATGATGGAAGGAAACCAAACAGAAAAACAGTATTGCAAAAGGGGGAGAAAAGGAACAAGCTATTATTTAAAATGCTTACCAGCAGAGGACACATCTGTTTGGTTTTGGGAGAAAAAAAGGACATTGCAAAGAAAGTCAGAGAAGTACTGCAAAATATTCTACTGTCAGCTCTGAAATCATATGTGTACATAACTTCCAGAGGCTTGAGCAGAAGGATATGAAAATGTCTGCTGCATTTTTTTTCTCCCATAGACAAGGGGAATATGTTTTTCCTTATAAAAGTAAGGGATGGTGAAAGAAATTTCCCAGGAGGTATGCTACGCTGGTACACTCCCACAGGGGACCTCCATATGGGGAGAGCCTGTGTCTCCCCTCCATGACAACTAACTGCAATCATTCCTTGTAGGGGGTTTAAAGCATATGTGTCTCGTTCCTGCTGTCCAAAAATGCCACGGGAGTGGATAGAAGGAAATCGTGCTCCTTTCCTGCCTGCAACCAACCTTTTTCCATGCAGCAGGTCCAAGGCCCATGACAGAGAGGATGGAGTTACTTCTGCAGGGCACCCAGCACCTGGAGGCACCCTGTGCTGGGCGAGTGCAGGGGTGCCAGGCTGTGGGGCCCTCCAGCCTGCAGGCAGGGATCTCCTGCCTTGGACCAGCACCAGTTCTCCCTCTCTGACCCCCAGCTCCATGCAGTGTTATCTGGGACTGACAGTGGCAACAACAGTCCGTCTGGTGCACATATTAAGCAAGACAAAATAAGTGCAGGAAATAGTCCAGTTCAGATGTGAGGGGTAGGTAGGGGGGATAGAGAAGTCTGCACAAGTCCTGTTCTGGTCAAAAGCATGAGGCAGAGCACGGTTCCTGCTCTCCCCCAGCTCAGAAATAGATGGAGAAGACAGCAGCTAGGAACACTGGCACTCACGGGCTATTTTCTCTCTCATCGCTTGTGAGGCTTTAGAGGGAAAAATTGCAAGGAGGAATCATCAAGGAGGATATGCTGAGGGAAGGAGCTTCGGGGAGCATGACTGCTGTTCACACTCAGCATCCACTCCGTGGGGAAGGGGTCATACCCTCTAACAGGGTATCCTCATTGCCTCCAACCTTGCTTTAAATAAGGTGACCAAAGGAAAACACGTTTGTGGTGCTAATGTAGAAATGCTTATCCCATGCAACAACTATTCTGCTTGTATCTTACTTTCTCCCTCCCCCACCCTTGTCTACACATGGTTCTCCTGTGGGTGTAGAGGGACTGTACAGTGGGACCCAGCCCCAGCTGGCTGCTCTGCTCTGTGGTAGTGAAGAGGATTTATAATATGAGCAAAGAAGGGAGGGTTTGTCCAGAAGGAGGAAGCTGGTGTGAGCAGAACTTGGTAAACAACATCACAGAGACTTGTTTCTGCAAACACTAAATTATAGGCTAACACGACTCTGTGTTTCACATAAATTTTATTGTGTTTTGGAGGAAATTGCATACAATCAATCAGGTTACTCCAACAGCAGGTCATATGTTTCATGTGTGCAGTCTGGTCTTTTCCTTTTCAGCTACTCAGCATAATTCTTAGCAGGATTTTATGCTCTAAAGGGTAACTAAAACTATCAGTATCCAAGGGGACATCTCTTCCTATTGGGGTTAACGAGATTTTTTGGAAAATTCCTAACCACCCTGAAATTAGGAAGAGGCATTCTGTCGTTTTGTAAAAATTCAGTAATATCTCTGCATCATTTCCTAATAAGAGTATCTGAAAATATTCTCTGTAGACAAAATGTACTGCCAGTGTCAGAGAACATTTTCTTCAACACAGAGCTTTTTATTTGTTGTAATTTTTGTCATACAGCACTGTTTCAAATCTTTTTATGAACAACAACTGGGTGGTTTTGAGTGGAAAAATATTTATTCTGAAAAAAGATCTGGATTTGCAAGAGAAAAGAAATGCTAATGGAGCTGCAATTGCTATAACAAAGTACATTTAAAAAACAAACCCTGGTGGCTGAAGATTAATCATCTGGCAGTGAGAAAAGTAATGCTTAAGGAAGGAACACAGACATTGTGCTTGTGAGTGCCAGCTTCCATCTCCGTGTACCTCGCCTCACCTCTGTGCCAAGGCACACTTGTGCCAGCACAAGTTCCCTCTTCTTACATTGTGTTTCTGGGAGTTAAGATGGCTTTTTGATGAAAAATGATGGGCTGAGTAATTTTTGGGGGCAAATGAGATCCCCTCTCTGGTTTAAAGTGTGGCAACAGAGGTTATAGCCAGCAGAGTGAGGGCACCTGCCACGGCATGGAGGCAGGAAGAAGCAGTTGCAGAAGTGCAGCTGGAGTGGCTGCTGAAGGCTTTCTCCAAAGTAATGGGCTTACTTTCTACTTTTCTGCAACAATATTTAGCTAGTGTTTTTTCTCTGATGTCAATGGAGTTACATATTTACTTTCCATAGAGAGAACTGCACTGGGAAGCAAATATGTTTTTTGGGGAGTCCTTTTGCCCACAGCTATCTGCAATTTCCCCTCTAATTAAAACAAGAACTTCCATTCCAAATTACCTTCTTGTCTGTTACAATCCTGGGTTATCATCTATACAATTACTTACAGTCATACCTAGCATTAAAACTAGGAATTGAAAAAAATTCCTATAAAAACAAAACAAAGAGTCCATATTTCAGTCATTAAAAAACAAAAGGAATCAAGGCTTTCCTTGATTTTGGATAGTCCGTAAATGTCTTGAGATAGTACCTGAAAGAAAATAAGCAAGACAGTGAACTTGGATACATAGAGAGAAACTGCACAGTTTCAATACAGCTCAGCTGGAGAACCTTAAAACTGCTCCAATCTGCCTTGCTTTGTTATCACAGTGTGTTACTCTGCAAAAGAGCAGCTCAGAAGCTACTTACACCTGGATATTTGTTTAACTGATAATACTGTTAAGGTTCTAACTGGCCTAAAGTAGAAATTTTAGGAATTCAGAGCGTATCTACTCCAAAGGACTGCAGAGGTTGCAAGGGAAACCTTAGGAAAGGCTCACATTAATGAGGCTCAGTAAAAAGAGGCTTTAGCACAGCAGAAGCAGTGATGCAGCTCACGTTGGATTAAATGACTGTCAGGCCAAGCCCACCTGAGAGGAGCTCCAGCTGACTGCCTGCCTTACAAAAATAAGCAAATATACCTCCTGTACCTGGTATTAAATTTCAGTTTTATCCCAAATCCTGGCTCTGTCTTCCCTGGCATTTTGCAAACTGCATTCCAAGAGGAAGTAGCAGCATATGGCAAGGAACAGTTTGATACCTGTGATGGTGATAAGCACGTGGACCAATGCAGCAAAGAGTGAAAAAGGCAAAGGCGAAGGCTGGTAGGGACCAGGTTGCAATGGCAAAACCAAACCATTCCACAATTTCTCCAAAGTAGTTGGCTCCAGAAATGTAGGTGAACAGTCCCCCTGCAGCAACAGACAAAATATTTAATTTTTACAGTCATCTCCTGCACATGGAAGGTTCTTTCACATAAAGTAAACAGCAGAATACATTCAATTTCTTACTCAGAGCCCATAGCAGCAACCTAAATGCACTTCCCTGAAGCCAGTGGAGCCATACCAAAAGCGGAACTTGCTCAAAATTCTTGTATTATTACAAGAATGAAGGGTGTTTCTGACTCAGATGTTTCCAGCATGTTCACAATCATTTTTTTTTCATTTGGAAAATAACTTAAGAAAGACTATTAATAGATTTAAATTATAATAATTAACATTAGTCAAGCCTTTTTATAACCAAAAAAAATTTTGCAACTTTACTACCTTTGGGGAATGCAAAATCTGTATCATCTCACTTTTTTCACAACATTTACAAAAGGCAGGTGAGTATTGGAGGTGAGAAACTCTGGGAGAGACATATCACCATCCATAACAAGACAGCAGAAGGAGTCAACACCAAGCCCAAGAAATTCTTGGATTCCTATCCATATTGCTCGACAGAGCTAGACATTTCCTGGAAAGGCAATTCAGCACCTTGCGACCTTGGTGTTATTATTTTCCTCTTTGAATCCACTCTTTTGCACAGTATAAAGTCCACTACTACTTCTTTCTGGTCATGGAGAAGACTATTTCATTCTTTTCAACCGTCTTTTACAAAGTTAAAAATTCTCTTTCTGTGTCCCACTTCAATCTTCTCTGAATTACCATCCCATTTTCTAAAACCTCTCCTCACAGTTTGTGTTTTCCAGATACCCTTGCTGCTTCCCTTGGACTGTCTGCAATCAGCTCACACCAGCCCCTGCAGCTTAGGGGGGCACCTGAACCGAGTACCTGTACAGCTTCTCTGCCATTATTGTCACTTCCCTGTGAATTCAGTCAGAAAGCATTATCTATTCTGCTGCCCTACTTCCTTCAAGGAAGCGTGGGATAGGAATATACCTTGAGGAATTTTGTAAGTGACTTCCCCGGGTTTCCTCAGCTGGCGCAGCAGGAGATCACTGTGAATGTTGATTCCCATTCCCAGCAGAAATAAGAGGAGGCCTAAGAAACCAAAAAGAAATCGATTACAGAGACAGTTCTGTCTAGATATCCCTACTCAAGCTCACGTGTGAAGCTTGTCTTGGCAGCAGACAGATAGGGGTCGTAATGTGAGCTGGGTGGATTCTATTTCAAGTCAAAAGATGCTTTGCTACCAAGAAGGCTACTGAACAGGAGAAGCATAGGTGACTGGTGACACCGGACCTCTTTCAGCTGAATTTCTCAGGTGGCCATAAGTCACCATTTACTTAATACTCAAGTAGGGACACAAAGTACCCCATGGACACCACTATCTGATGGCAGCCAGCCATAGCTGTGGACATTACTGCAGTGTAAGCACTGAGCTGTAGGCAAGTACCAATACTCTCATTTTACTGCTGAGGAGCACAGAGACACAAACTTGTCCAGCACATCATTGGAGCTGGGAAAGGAACCTACATCTCAGCACCTCTCTGTCCACTGCCAGTGAGACTGCCTGGACAGAGCTGTGGGCGTGGATGGAAAGCAGGTACTCGCTGAAGGATGCTGACATTATCTGGCCAGAGGGATCCATTCACCATATTCCATTTAACTGATAAACTAGAGGCATTTGGTTGAGAAACTCTGCAGGTGACATGCCCTACATTTCACGCCACATTGGACACTGAGAACACCACCTCTGACTATCACTGGAAAGCAAGAAAAGAAATAGTGTGTGCACTACAATGTATAGATCAAAGACTAAATGCTGATAAAATCTCAGCACTTCCAGTAGCAACAGAAAGTTGGTAAGAGTCTGTAGAGGAAGAATATGCTGTTTGTTTCTTTCTTTAATATTTCAAGTACCGCTAATGCTGATTTTCTTTTTTCTTTTTTTTTTTTCCCCACATTAAATATATATTTTATTTATCATGCAAATTAAGTGATATGGTGTTTTCTTTGTTGGGTGTGGGAGGCCTTACTAAACAATGTCCAGAATTTTTAATATGTGATGCTGTCTGAAAAGTGTGGACTTGCATCCATGATGTGAAACAGGGCACAGACAGTACCTTGGCTGGTTTGTACTTGTTGTATCCAAAACATTTCCTCAGACCTCCATGTTAACCTTCATTTCTATGTGTACATTTAAAAAACACTCTCTGTACAGTACTGAATCTGTAACTGGTCTTGTTCAGTTATTCTCTGAGGGATTTTACAGGGTGAAATTCAGCTAGGCTATTAAGTTAGGGAACATAAAGGAGTCACATTAACATACAACCAAACCATGTGTGATCTCTAATCTTCCCCTGCGCCTTACACCCTTACACGAGAAAAAAGAGCTCTTTGTCCCTAAGGCCTCATTCATGCTGGGCTTTTGCCCTCCTTTTCTCTCTCACTCGGAATAGCTGCATCAAGTGCAAAGCTCCCCGGCAGGGGAGAGAAAGCCCCAGCTTGCGCTCGCACACAGCCACTGCTGGGTGGACGCTTCTGGCTGATCAGGGGCACACCCTCATGCACCTGGGGCCTGAGATTGCATCTCCATGGCCCAGAGCAGCAGGAGGCTCTGGAGTGGTGTTAGTAAAACAGGCTTGTGATTTGAGACTAACACATAACATCATATACCTTCAAAGGTGGCTGCCCAGGAGAAAAAAAAGTTACTTGTTTTATCTGGGCCAGCAGGCAGGTCTTATGCTGATTTCCATCACAACAGATTTGACTCACATATTCACTGAAGATTAGGACACAATTCAAAATGCTTACAAATTGCTTGGAGATTAGATCTTGGGAATCCTGCAGCTGTAATTACCTGATGTAAATCTGATGTCGGTGCACCAATCGTTTGGATATTCAGCGCAGTAAATCAGGTAGTACCCCTGGAGGAAGCCATTATAGATACAGAATAACATGCCAAAGAAAAGCAATTGCAGTGGGAAAGGTCTGCCTCTAGTGAAGAAAGGGTAAATAAATGTCCTAAGGTAGATAAGAAAAAAAAGTCAGCACATTGCTCATGATAACAACTGTATTTGCAATTTCTTTGCTGTAGGGAAAAAAAACTTGAACAAAGCACAAAGTAGAAAATAGGTCAGTAAAGACAAAAAATTTAAAAGAACTGCAACAATCTAAGATCAGCAATTAATGGGAACATGAAATCCTACAGTTACGCATCTTTTTCTGGTCCTTCAGGACTGCACACAAGATGGGAAGTTAGAAAGCTCATCCAGATTCACTGATGCTTTGGGAATGTCTCTGTACCTTTCTCTATGCTTATTGGTGAAAATGAGGAATTCGTGCCCACACAGAGCATTTTCATTTTAAGACTTGATTTAATGCTCCAATGGGCCAAGTGAAAATTGATTGCTGTGGAGGGACATGGGGACAATGATGTTCAGACATCACCGATGTTTGTGAGGGGCAGTACCAATTGCAGTACTGATTCTACAAAGGAGCATTACTATGCCAGGAGCAAGCGTAGTGGAGAAGACATTCCTAATCCCACTACAAGACTGATCCCTGAGGGCTCAGGATCCATGGTGGCAGATGGAGTTGAAGGCAGTGTTGAGACCCCTCGGGATCTCTCACCCCCTGCAGTATACAGCCTAAGATGTAATCTCCTTTCCCAGTCTCCCCCACTTCACTCAGAAAGAGACGCCCATGCATCTCTAACACACAGCAGCTCTGTCCTGTTCTGCTCAGACACCTCAACGTAAAGGCAGAGCAATGTTTTTGCCTGCTTGGGAAGATGCTTTGCCTCCAGCTCCTGCCTCCCCTCCATGCTTTCAAGCTTTTGTTTAAAATAAGAAGAGCTACAGCCCTAAGTTTAATATGCTAAACACCAAGACTTCCATGCAGCGACAGCACTTAGTGCTTTCTTACACAACAGTTGTGCTAACAGTAATATTAATATCTGTGTGAGCAAAAAATTGCTTCCTGTATAGTTTTAATTTATATATATGTTTGCTTCAGGTGGGAGCATCCCCCTTGACACTTTGGACAATCCATACCCTGGACAATCCAATCCCTGGGAGACTAAAACAAAGAAGTTATATTCATATTTAGTAAGTATTTTCTTACCTGGCCAATTAAGTTCTGTAAGTGATAAAATCTACACTCTTAATTTTGTTCTTTTGCCCTTTTGGGCTTTGGATGGTACTCATCATACTAGCATATAAGCATTGCTGATAAGTAATTCAGATCCCATGTTGCCAGTGTCAGCTTAAGCAAGCTGAGGCATAAAATGTCATAATATTATAAGTCTAGATTAAATCATACTATGCCTGGAAGTGAGTAAGCACAGTACAAGTAGCAACATGTTAATGTATTCACTGCTTTCCCAAGCAAGGTAAGACAGATTTCCAGCAATTAAGGCAACGGTGATGCAGAAATGCTAAATATTTCTAAATATAGAGAAACCTAAGAGGCATGGAAAATATTCTTCAGACAGTAGTATCACATTTGTCATATTTATTACAAAATGGAACAGAAAGCTCTTTGGAGTAATGTTACCAACAATCACTGGTTTTGCCCTTTGGGAATGTGATGCTGGAGCTATGAGTAGGCGAGGCCAGCTTCAGAATTCTGATCTGCTGTTGAAGTCATACTGACAAATTCAACCTAAAAAGTTACGAGAAAAAGTGTGAAACTTGCAAATTCCAGCTCAGAGACAGCAAATTGTGTAGAAGAGGGAATGATGCAAACCACACAAAGTGAGTTTAGGAGGTGAGTTTATACAGCAGATTCAAGTAGGACTGGCACTGCTTTATCCTTTGCCGAAACCAGATAGGTTTAAGAGTCTCTGAGTTTTTGCAGCTGATGCAAACAGAAGTTTCTCAGGTCCCCGAAAAACTGATTGTTTCCATGCTGATTCCTGGTGCTGCTGTCTCAGGGTAGAGGTTATAAGCCCTTGAAAGGTGACTTATCCTGCAGTAACAGGAGGCCACAGGCCTCTGCCGTGGAGTGCACACAGGACAGAAAGAATCTGCATGCAAAGTAGAAGTACAATGGCAGGAGAGCCAGGAGGCACCAGCTTCATTTAGTTGTTGAGGTAGTAAAATCCTGGCACCACTGTAATCCTGCCCCATAGCAGTTTGGACAAACCAAGGCAAGATTTCATCCAAAAATCTTTGTTGTGGAACAAATTCCCCAAGGTAATCTCTGTGGGTCTGTAAAACCAGAGGCCGGATTCAATTCTCTGTATCAGATTGTACTACATGGCTAGTTGAGGGTGCACAAACTATTCCTGATGAGATTTGGAAAAGCTACAGAGATAAAGCAGGGGCTTTTAATAGGTTTAAATATTCCATGAGTCTAACTCTGCTGGAACTATTTTGCAGTTTGAAAATCAAAAGGGTCCTGAAGACCACCATTTTAGAATAACAGAATAAATCTGGTCTTTTGGGTTTAATCCAATGACAAATCTGACCTTTTACTTTCAGTGCAGTATTGATGACTAATTCATTAGTCCTTTATTATCTTTACCAGCCAAAGGCACTGCATCTGACTAAACCATTGCCAACAGCTTCTTTTTAAATGAACAAATAATGAATTATTCATTTTCTTCTCCATCATTTATTTTCCAAAAGAACAGGTTTTGGAGAGAAAATAATTTGACATTGCATCAAATTCCATCTTAAAGGTGTTAGCCCAGCCTCTTGAGAATTCCAGAGACTCTTACCTAAACCAAGGGAAAGTATAGGTTTGCTCTTCTTTCCACAGAAGGTGGAAATGTTTTCACAAATGTTACCATAATCCACTAAGAGTAGGTTGTCAGTCCTCCAACAGCTTGTCAGTTGGAGATGTTTATGCTCCTGCTGTGTCTTCTCCTCTCCAGGGCCTAGATGCAGTAGGTCAGACAGCAACAGCTCGCTTGTCACTCTGGAAACTCAGGGTGTTTTACACCTGGGGCACCCGGGTCAAGGGTGCCAAGATTGGGGGACACCTGCCTCCCTCCAGGCCTGTGGGTCACCAGCCTCCTGCTGTGTCTGCCCATCTATGCCTCTGCCACCAGGCCTTCTTCTGGGTCTAACCAGGATGCACAAAGGACTAGGAAACAGAAAGATTGCAAGGTGGGTGGGACTGATGTGGTGCCTTTCTCCTTGAAGGCAGGTGCTGGCCATAACCCAGCTTTGTCCTACTCATGCTGGGCATGGAGTGAGTGCCCTGGCCCATACCCTGTGACCCTGGCCAGCTTCCAGAAGAGAGTTATGGACTTTTCCTGACCAGGAATGCTCAAAGTCCCTGCAGGGACTTTTTGGTTCTCCTTGGACCATGGGGGGCAGGGCCTGCCCTGAATCCCTGGTGAGGATGAACCAACGCACCCAGCGGTGCCTGAGAGCCTCTTCCCCACGGTCTGGGCTCCACATACTCTGGTGCCCTGCTTGTCCCACCCTGACATACAAAAGGTGAGGGGGGCTGGTGGCTCAGGTCGGGGCAGACAGCCAGGCCCTCCTGTGGGGGTGGTGCCCTTAGGGCCTCTCAGCTCATGTGTACACTGACACGACAGTGAAAAACTCTCCACAGACAGGAGGGTGTTGTGCAGTTGCTGCAGGGGTCATGCAGTAGGTGAGACACCCTGCTCCATCGAGGGCCCAATCCCTTTTCTCACTCCCTGAAAACTCCTTGCTAAGGCGCAGTCTCCAGTTCTCACCACTTTATTGGTACCTTGTCAAACAAAAATCTCTCTAAGTCAGAGGACAGCTCTCTAGACTCTGCTGCATCTCCTTCCTTATGGGGTTGTTTTCATTTTCTTATTTGTACAAATACCTGTATTGCAGGTGATAAGAAAAAACATGAGATTTGTGTTACACTAACTACAGACCAGTCAGATGTGAAAGGATTTGCCTGCTATCAAACCATGGATTTACTTTTGATCTGTCTTGTGCACAGTTTGAAAAGATTGGTGTCCAAACCTGGGGAGATTACACGGACCAGTTCTATTGGCATCAACAATTGACACCATAGGTTGCCACTGGAATCACCTTACTAGGGAGCTGCTGGCACCCTTGGCATACCTGACCACTTGGACAAGGCTCAAGTGTTCACAAACATGATGGACTTCTGTTTGGGGTGGCTGTGATGTCTTACACAAAGCCTTTAAGTATTCCAGAGAGTTATGGATTGCAAATTAGGTATCCCAAAGACATCTGCTGCTGAAGAGTCTGCACAAACTTTCTGAGCCCCATTCTGTAGGTTATTTGTAGGTTAAATGCGCTCTGAGGTAAATTTTTACTGTCTTTGAGTGGTGTTACACTAATTCTCATTGAATATTTATAGGAAAAAACTCTCAAGTCCACACCAGGACACAATCTGACACCTAATTTTCCTGTGGCCAATTGAAAATTTTCAGTTATCCCAAACTGAGTTTAAACAAATGTAATGGGTAATTGTTCAGTTCCAAGCAGCAGGCTAATTTGCTATCAGTTTTTAAAAGAAAGCAAAACAAAATACTCCAAAATACTTTCAAAAGTGAGATTAAGGATTTTAACCCTCCATCCTCATGATATCTACAGATACCCCATCATCACAATGCAGGTAGAAACTCCTCACCTGTCATATTCCTCTCCTCAAACATCCTACCCTGAGATGCTTTGCCCTTCCCTTCCCCACGTACTCTGCAACAGTCTGAGAACATCATCAGCCAGGAGTATTTAGACAAAAAGCAGGTTATTAGCAGCTATTTGTACTGTGCAGGGTGGACCACGTCCCTTTCGTTAGAGTCTGCACAGTGAGACATGCTCTGTCAAAAACTCGGGAACAAAATCTGGGCACAGATGACACACCAGCAATGCCAGCAGGCAGGAATCATGGGCTGCCCATTAAGCCTATGGCAATACCCACTGCAGGTGCAGGACAGACAGCAGATCTCATCTCCTGCATTGCAGCTCCATCTCATCTCCTGATGTAAGGAAACTGTAAGTTCAGGAGCTGAGCTCTTTTTCTGGAGCTGATGTCCAGCCAGAGCTACCTGAGGAGCCCGCCAGTGCAAGGGGTGTGCAGCAGCTGTGTGCGCCACTGGGTGATCCCAGCTGCAGGGCACATCCTTCCTGGCTGGGGCAGGCATGCTCCTCATTCCTGCATCACTGGGACAATGTGAAACCATCAGATAGCTGTAATAACTTCCTGGACCGTGGCCCAGTATGTAAGCTCATCTTAAATCACTGAACAGAGTCAGTGAGAGGAGCAAGAGAACTACCTTTTTATTTTAATCATGCAGATCTATTTATCTAGTGATGACAAAAACAAAGTTAGAATGAGCTCTCCTTTCCAAGGCAGCAATATTTTTCCACATGCAAAATACCCTACTTTCATGTTTCTCCAAAGATCTTTGGACAAACTTTTGATGGCTATAATTTAAGGAATAAGAAAGATAGATATATGATTGAAAATCTTAAGATTCAGCTGTATAAAACAATACTAAACCTGCCATATCAGATTCATTTCTGAGGATTCTATCTAAAAAGAATGGCGCAATCTACTATCCTTGGGATGTTTGTGGTTCACTTCCAAGATTCCTCCAACCTGGAACCTGTTTGTAGGGACAGTCCTTCTTTGTGGTCTCTTCGTGTCAGGTCTGGGGGTGGATGAAGACTTCTGGCAGGAATAGACTCATCTTTCTTCGGCAAGAGATAGGGGCACATGTCTGATCAAGGGATGGGAGAAGAACTGAGGAAACCCTGAGACAGATGACACCATAATTGGGTTTCAAGGATTTCTTGAGAAGAAAGGCAATGGGAAAGAGAAAGTCTGGGCAGCACTGATTTAATGCAAAGACATCAGAAATGCAGTAGAATTCAGTGGCAAAATGAGAAGAGACTTGCAAGAGACTGCCACCATGGGGGCTGCTGAACTTGTACTGAAGGTTAATAAGAATAAACTTATTTGAGATAAAAAAATAACACACAATACTAGAAAATAATTTATTTGGGAGAGCTGAGTAGCTGTGACCAACAGTTGGCATGATACTGAAAGGAAGTTATTTTGAATGCAATGAAATTTCTGTTAAATGTAATATAGAAAAAACATGGAAGTAAAAAGCTAGGTAGGACTGAGAGAAGAGGGATAATCAGAAATTACAGACAAAGGCAGGTTCTTTAATAAAGAGAAGACAAAGGTTTGGAATTAATATTAATTTTTATATTTCAGGGGATAAATCATATTCCATTGAAAAGAGGCAGAAGGTAGCAGCTTCTGAGGACAATTGACTACCATTTTTACTACATTTTGTTTTGAATGATCTAACACCGGGTTCTGCCAAGACAGAGTGCTGACTGTGAAGGACGTCTGCTCTAATCCAGCGTGATACCTTCAGGGTTTCGTAATGTCTCATGACTCATCTAACATTTTATACAAACTGAACATCTCAAAGATGATAAACTCCCTAGAACAGATTAGCAGTTCCTTAACACCAGCATTTATGAGTAAAGCTCCAGAGTGGTACTTGCTGTGCCAGGAAGGCTGACACCATGGATGACAGCACTTGCAGTACAAAGGAATCAGCAACTGCACTTGACTTGTGGCCACTGAGCTAAATACAGACTTCAGGTTGAAACCTTGGCGACGGGTCAGAAAAGCTCAGTTGCTTACAACTGCATTTGAATAAAGGGGGGTTACAGGAAAAAATATTTTCAAAAGCATGTGTGTGTGATCTGAAAGGCTAAAAATGGTGCTTCTGCATCACTGTCAGTCATTGCTGAAAAAACCCCATGATGCATTTAACCTTGGATAAATTTAAGGAATCTGAGCTATGTAACACTCAGTTCCAACATTATAAACTGGTCATTGTGACCATCTAGAACTAGTTAGTAATGCCTCGTTGATTGATATAAATTTTAAGCATGCTGTGCAGTTATCAAAATAAGAAGAATAAACACAGTTCATGGATAAAGCTTAGTCCTCTTCACATTGCATACAGATATTATTAGATGTGCTATATTTAATAAAATATAAGTGGCTGGAAAATAAATTAAGGAAAAAGGAAAGGAATAAGTCCTTAAAAAGGGTATTTGGTTTTAATTAGTAGAGAAGAATTGTGTAGGCTTGATTTCAAGGCAAAAGTTTTTGCTCTTCTAAATTCTTTGCAACAGTGGCCAGGTTTCAAAAGTGTTTTGCAATTTTGTTTATAAATTACTTTATTACTCCTCTTGGGTTTCTTCCATTATTTCTGAAAATGTCACTAGAAAATCTGGTATCTCCCAGTGACTACCAACATTCAGACAAAACCAACAAAGGAGAATTCTTCCGGTAAAAAGGCATTGAATCATGAAAAGCATCAATGTATTCTACTGGTTTTGCAGATATAGGATCAAAACATTGTACTTCAATTATTATGCATTTTCTAAAGGGACAACTAGAACAGAATTGTTGGGTTTGATGCACTATAAAGGTGCCTCAGCAAGTCACAATCCATCAGCAGAACTCCACGTACATTTATGCCAGCATATTTGTTTTTTAATGTTTTCCATTTTGGTATAAACACCAAATAGGTTTGAAATATTCTTAATTAAAAATATTATTTTATTTTCATTTGCTATTACCCAGCCACTTTTTTTTTCTTTTTTTTTTTGTATTGTGGAAAGTGGATCAGAATGAGAGCTGAACTAAATAAAGGGAAGAATTGATGGACTGCCCTTAAACAAAGGCAACTGAAACAAGAGTCAGATGAACCAGATATTAATACCTTTCTCACCATCCCTTATCAAACTGGGCATATTCATGGGAAAGATGGGGATTTTTTTTTTACATACTTTTCTCTTTCATGGCCAAAGAAGGTAAAGTGGAGCTAATAGAGCAAAGGAGATATGTGCCCTGTACAGATCCCTGCTGAAACCAGTACCATCCCCTACAGACTCGCATTTTGTCCTCAGACACTACACAGCCAAGTTAGTGGAGTGCAGAATGTGCAGTCTGATAGACTTCTTGTCTAAACAGTAATACTTGTAACAGCCTCTTTGACTCAGAGTCCTATATATCCGTAACATCAGGAGATAGGACTCATTTCTATATGTAACTTAGGTAACCCTATTTTCATAGCATAGGTTTTTTGAGTGAAGGAATTATCATAAATTGGATATATTATAGGAGAGGGATGGTAGGAGCAGTGATGTCCTATGTCTTGACCTTAGATTTTTTACACTGTCTCTAGTGTCGACCTTTTAAGTGACTTGGGTTTTCCTGGTTTAGAGGATGTTAAGTGGCTGCACAACTGAAAGCTGAAAAATTATATCAAGGAATAGTTAACAATTGCTTACTATCAAATTAGAAAGATCTTTTGAGGGAGGTTCTGCAAAAGACTTTCTGGTACTACGCAGGAGTTTTTTCATTAATATTATGCCTCTGGAAGAATAAATATTTGCAATGTATGTGGCTGACACAGCTCTGAGAGATGCTGAGCACACTGAAAATGAAGGCCAGAGTTTAGAATAGTCTTGAAATACTTGTTTGATAGTTTTAAAACAGTTGATTTAATTCAGTAAAGACAATCGCAAAATACTACACTTAACTAAGACCAAATGTAAAAGACAAGCTGAAAAATGGGCTGGATAGAAGGCGTGCTGGTAGGTGGCAAACTGAGCATGAGCCAATGATGTCAGGCTGTTGTGAAAAACGCAAATGTTAAAATACGTTGTGGGAATGGGTGTGTTGTTGGAGAGACCTGAGGTAATCTTTCTCCTTCTCATGGCTTTAGTAGGAACTTAAATGACAGTGTCCAGCTGAACCCAGCACTCTATAAAAAAAAAAAGTGGAAGCAGCCCAAAGAAAAACAATTGTGGTTTAGGAAGTGTGACATGAAGAAAGACTGAAGGACTCAGGGCACTTTAAAATAACTAAGAGAAAACCAGTGGAAGACATTATAACAATCTGTAACTATATAAAAAGCTCCTGCAAAGAAGAAAGGAGTCAAGCATTCTCCTTGCCTACTGGGAACACAATAAGAAGCAACAGGCCTGAACAGGTATATAGAAAATGCAGCTTAGACACTAGGGAAAGACAGTGAAGCATTGGAACATACTAAGAATCTCAATAAACAGCAATTGTTAAAGACAGACCAGACAATGCCCATCAGGAATGAGAAGAAAAATTGAGAATTTTATATGGCCAGGAACTGCCTGGGAATGGGAACTTAGTGCTATTTTGGTCAGAGAGAGGCTCTGATGGACTCAGCACCAGGCCAGCTATCACAGCTGAAACCCTAATTAAACTTGGTCCAGATTTATACTTTCATGGGGAGTAGAGGACAGAACTACTTGTATGGGGACTAAAGTTCAACTTAAATAGATGGATTGTGGTGATGACAAATGTGCAGATCTCACAGTGCTTCATGATTACCTCTACTACTTGATAGTATCTAAAGGGCAACAGTACTTAGAGGTTACGAGAATATTTGTTGTTTTATCTAAGCAATAGTGTGTCAAAGTCTTAGCCAGCCAGAGGTATCTCCTTCTTTTCTTCTTCAGAAATAATCACTTGATATTTATGAAAACAGATCACTTTGTTCCTATTGCTAAACTTTGGGAGTCTGCCAAAAGTGTGAAATACATGCCAGAGTAACTTAATCAGACACTACGCTGTGCACTTCAAAAAGTTCCCCACTCACTGGAGCCGGGAGTTCTGAGTTCACAGAAGTTGCAATCATGAGCAGAACAGAAGGATGCATCTACATGAAAACTGGCACAAAATCTGGCACGGATCTGTGCTCTTACAACAGCACTTACCAAATAAAGTGTCATTATTTTCCATAAATTGTCCATGTGGGCCTGAGAAATGACCAAAGCAAGACAGATAATTGACAATCTATCCTTATTCAACATTAAATCTTGGTCAGATTTTATCCAGCCAACATATGA
Organism: Picathartes gymnocephalus; assembly: GCA_013390045.1. Taxonomy (NCBI): domain Eukaryota; kingdom Metazoa; phylum Chordata; class Aves; order Passeriformes; family Picathartidae; genus Picathartes; species Picathartes gymnocephalus. The sequence continues at coordinate 27,480 of WEKY01004221.1, read as the reverse complement.
ACCTCTATGATCTCATGGCACCCACGGCACTACATACACATAGAGAGGAACAAAATTTGAAGTGACCAGGTCAGGTCCTGAGTTTGTGCTCACACTAAAATAATCAGAGGACTTAGAAGCCTCTTTTTTCCCTAAGGAAAAACTGCCATGGGCTGATTCTGAGTCACGATTGTCTCTCTGTCCTCGCAAAATATGTCAAATGATTTCCTAACACTGAAAGCTGCTGAGTGAATCACTCAGCACAGCGTCAGTTTCTTCTCTTGATACCTGGATACTGCCCTCTCACATCATGACCTTTTCCTTCCCATTTCTTCTCACTCCTGCCCCACTACTGCCCTAGCTGTTTTTAACAACTCTCCCACTTGTCCCTTCCTGTTCTCTTTCACCTGACCTTTCTGTCTCTTCCCACCTCACAGCCCTGACTGTAAACTTTACAGTGGGTTTTATTTCTCTGCATTCAAGACAGGTTGTATTTTTCCAAATCCACCTTGCCAGAACTCCAGCTAGGAGACCACTTCTTCCCTGTTGATTTTTCTAGCAGCCAGAAAAGTCTTGCTCTGTCCCTACTGTGCCAGCCTAGAGCATACTTGGCTGGATTGCAGACTCGTGTGCTGTGGTCCTGCTTATAGCCTCAGATGAACCAGAGGAACAGACTCTAAAAATGTTAGATGACGACCTTTATGTTTGAACAGACACAAACTCATTTCTCAGGCAACTCCACCAAGTTTAAATTGCTTTCTCTGGGAAGAGCCAGAGACATGTCTCACTTTAGTAACTTTAATCCAGGCCAAGTTTTAAAATCTGAATGCTTTAATAGTTCTACCTTTTTTTTT
>WEKY01004221.1:16558-26615 GCA_013390045.1 Picathartes gymnocephalus | reverse complement strand
TTTTTTTTTTTTTTAAGGTTCTGAAGAGAAGCAAACAGGCAAAAAAATCTCAATAGTGTAATGTAAGTACTTTTCTTCCTCACTGTCATTTCTCAACGTTTCTTCCTCTCCTGTTCTCAGGAGCAGCAGAAGTTTAATCGAGGTTCGTGCATTGTCCTACCCCAGATGTGTGACAGGAGTCACTGGAAGGGTTGCTTAGGACCACAGTATCTGGAGGAATTTTCATGTGCATCTCTAGCAGGAGACCATGCTAATGTGACTGTACTCCTTTGGGTAGCCCAGCTAACTTATTCAGAGCTCCCTGTAGCCTTCCTGTCCACCCTGAATGATGGCACGACCACCTAGATCAAGGGGACTTGGCTTTGTGGGAAAGCCACCCAGCCCACCTTTACCTGTGCATCAAAGAGCTGCAGGCTGTCACCCTGCCTCAGGATCTCCTTCAGCAAAGTCCTGCCTGGGAACTGATCTGTTCCTCAGCATCTCCCCTCGGCAAACCCTCTTTCTCTAGCAGACAACACATCTCTTTGAAGACAACCTTGATAAGGTGACATTTTCCAGAGCCATTTCTGGGAGGCAATCTCCCAGCATGGCAGATGTTGGATTAAGCTGGTTAACTCTAGCACTGTTGTTCGCAAAATGGTATCTTATACCTGGCTAAAGCTGACTGTGGGTGTTGCTACTCTATTATGAGTTTGTAAAGAGTAGTTAGGAAGGAAGAGCTCCAACCCAGCTTCCTTCAAACAGGACCCTTTTTCATTGCTTTTTGTTGTTGAAGGTCACATTTGGATACACCTTTCTAGGAATGTGGAGCTTTCTGGCCATCCTTAGGTATTAATACGGCAGCCACTGGTGCTTCAAAAGCTCACAGCTAGGTAGAATTTAGCTGGTTCTTAAAATAATCTTGGACCTGTAGTAAAAGATACTGTTTTTTCTTCTTATGAGTTGCCTTTTCCCATTTCCCTGCATGGAATATTTTAACTCAGTTTCAATTGGTTTTGTTTTGTTGAGTTTTTTTAACAAAATCATCTCATTGCTATTGTTGTAACAATGAGATGTTGCAAAAATAATCAGAATGTTAGCTGAGTGGTCAGCGAAGAGTAACACAGCTCTTACATTTAAATGGGTGTAGATGGACATGAATTTAATTATTCGACCAAATTCAGTAAAGACCACCCTACTGATCAGTCCATCTGCCACATTTAAATCGATTTCTGGACAGAGAAGGACACTTTGAGTGTATAACTTAAGAATTGTCTCTTGGTTTAAGTTTGAAAGTATTTCTTTATCATAACCCTTCTTGACCAAATTTAATTTTGAAGGAGATACCAAGAATATAACTTACACCAAGGAAAATATGTAATGTCTGGGATGGACATTGATTTATAATCCTACTACTAGGAGGTTATTTCACAATTTTATTTTTCTTAACGAAGCTCCATAAAACTAGCAAACTACCTAATTATACCAGCTTTTGAGTACTCAAAGGGACTTACTAAAGTGTGTCCTTTGACAAACAATATTTATTGGGTTAGTAAAAAAGTCCTACCTCCCCCATAATGACTGCCTCTATTATGATAAGAAATAAAAAAAAAAAAACCACCCAGATTTGTGGATCTTGAAGGAGCAAGATCCATCACAAATTTCCCACTGGGCATATAGAATGAACCTTCACACTTTTCTCTTGCTTTGTTTTTTTTTTTTCCTACTTAAAAGAGTAGCCCCAGTAAGGGAATACTACAGATAATTCATGATTAAAACAGGTAATTTTCTGTTGTGGTGAAAGCGTTGCTATTTTCAAGTAAAAACATTAATTGAAACTCCTGTATATAATTTGATTTTTTTCTGTCTTTGTCTTAGTATAACACTTTATAACTCTAATTTTCTGATATCAACAGCAGGAATGTGGCAATGCAAATCCAGATCTTTACATCCTCCCAGTCTTACCAAAGCCCAGTGGAGTTTGGAGCTCAGAATGTTACCATTCTATAAGGATTTAAGCTCACAGGATAGCAAGTGCTTTAACTTCCTCAGTGGGCTCAAACCTCACACACGGGTGGGATCAGAGGAACCCTCTTTGGTGATGTCCTGGTGGCTGGGACTCGGGTCTCTGCCCTGGGACTGCAGTTTGGACAGTTGACTGCAGAGCAGCTGGACTGACACCCACCAAGTCATTTTGTACTTAATAGCGACAGTGAAGTCTCAGAGCAGGCATGAATAGCCCTTTAGTGCACTTAGAGCTGCCTGGTAATAACAAAACAGCACAAATGAATTAGCGCCAGATATAAAGGTGTTCCTAAGAGGCATGTTGTCTTGAAAAGAAGTGAAAAAAGATAAAAGCCTTAAGTTATCTCTGCAGAAAATCTTCCAGACCAAGAGATAAAAGAAAAAATCACATGAGTACAGTTTGGGCTGGGCAAAAACTATAGGTTTCTGTAATGTTAGCTCACTTTACACTGGGAATGGAGTGTATAGATAGGATTATTTGTGCTAATTGTTAGGAAGGCAATCAGACAGCATTCTATTTTGAGAGCAGAATTAGGAAGGTATTTCTTAATGCTAGAGAAGACTGCAAGGAAGCAAACTTCACGCTAGCACTGGGTACATGAGTGTTTTACAATTCTGAGGCAAAGAGACGCTTTGGTTGGCCTTTAATACATTAATTTGAGGAAGCTGGATAAAAATAGCAATGAATCTGGTATTTGCACAGAAGAGAAGAAATTATATATTAGCATTACTGAAATGCACTGGGATGACTGTGGAGCCAGGAATACATAGAAGAGGCAGAGCAAATGCCCAGCCTCTGTTAGGGATATTGCTGACGGATCTAGAATTACTGCCAAGGCCAAACAGCAGGAGAGAGGATGCAAATGTGCTACTGTGTAGCTGGTGAAGGCCAAAAGGAATCTGGTCAGGGTCTATTCCAAAGCATCAAGGTGAAGGAAAAGAGAACAGGATTTGTTACTTGTCAGATACCTGCAGATTTTTTATTGGGAGATTAATGATAGAGGTTTCAAGAGGCAAACAATAAAAATGTCTTTGGTTATTGACACTTAATAATGGTAATTTTCTAAGACCAAAGGATAAATAACTATTTCTCTGGGGGAAAAAAATAATCTCTGGCTTGGATCTATTGGATCTAGAGGTTATTATCTGGTCTGGTTATATTCACTACTAGCAAGGAGAGTACCACTTAAATATATAAATATCCCTCAAACTTAATCCAGTTTATGTTTATCCACTTTGTGTTTCAAAAAACATAACTAAAACTCTGTATGAACTAATACAGAACACTTCTAAAAATTATGAGCACGTTATAAACAACTTAGTCATTTGTAGCCTCCCTCCATCTGCTTTTCTCTGGAGGCTTGAGCTGCTTTTCTTATTGATCACAAGTAGGTATTGCTACTTGAAAAAAAAAAAGCCAGTCCAGGTATGTCCAGGTAAACACAGCACGTGCCTGACCAACCAGGCAGTACAGGCAGGCACTGCATTCTGTAGAGCCAGGGGAGAGTGAGAGCTGTTTTCTTTCTGCCCCCTGCTTAGTTTCAGAGAGAGGGTAACTAGCCAAAAGAAGCGTTAAAAACTTATGCAAAGATGCAGTTTTCAAATGCTCCTCATTTCTCATTCTCTTGCTACAAAATTCTGCATTCCCTAATCTTTTTAGAAATATGTCCATTTGTAGAAAACTAAGTACGGGTGCACCAAATGGGTCCTACAATCAGAGGAGTCTGGGGATCCAGCTGCATCCCAAAGAGCAGCCTTACTTAATGTCTTTCAGATTCACCTCAGTGCACTTCAGAAATGAAAACAGCAGTTTGGTTTGTTAATATATTAACAGAGTAAAATAGAAAACAATTATTTGATTTGATTGAAAACAAAGTTGGAAGAGAAGAAAATAAATAAGTAAATATAACTCTAGGTGGTTTTTTTAAACTGAAATGCCTCTTTAAATTGCTTGTGTGCCAGCTATTAAGGGCAGCACAGCAAAGGCAAATGCGGCACCCTGTCTTTTACACCTCTGTCTTCCAGGATTAGCTTTGGAAGTCAGTGGAACAAGGCCTTCCCTGCTGCCGTTGTGCATGGTGGCATCTCCTCTGCTCCCTCACCACTCTGTCTTCCTCACCGGCAAGACAAATGCAGCATTAACATTTATATGGAATTGGATTGCAAAAGCTTCCTCTCATCTCCTCATCTTATGTTTCCCACTTTTGGTTTTTGAAGATGGACTGAAAAATTGAAAGGCAGCAAACGGGTTTTTCCCCACCATGTGAGGGCTTCCGCTGGCATTCCCAGCACAGCCCCTCTGGCAGGAAAGGCTGTATTACAAACCACATCTCAAAGTAAAATACTTTATAAGTCATTTATCACAAGAAGTGTTCCTGTATATACATCTTACACCACATACATACTCTTACACACACTTACATACTTTTCAGCTCATGGCAAGATTTCCACAGAGATTGCATATGTAGATGGCAGACTTGGCAATTGTTTCTTTTATCACTTTCTTCTTCCTTTTCTCTGCCTTCCCACCCCATCACTTTTGGAGGCCCCTACCATCACAGAACCTACCTTGTGAAAGTGAAGACGCCATGAGATTACTTAAAACAGATGTGAAAACTCAGATTAAGATTTTTTTTCAGATTCCAAATAATTCAGATTTTAAGAATGTTACCTTTAGAACCAGAGAGCATTTGAATTTGATGAAATTCACGCCATGCTGTGCCAATGAAGCGCACGTTGAGACACGTTGAGCTGGCTAACTAAGGAGAGCAACCAAAGAGGCCAGGGGATGGGATTCCTCCCTTCCTTCTCCTCCTCTGAGCAGCAGCATCAGCAGCTTGCCTTCAGCCCTTCCCGAGAGCCACAAAGAGAGAGGCTGCTGCCTAGCGGTGGCAGAGAAAGGCAGAAAGCGTGCTGCTGTCACAGTTCACCACGGGGCACTGGACAAGGCAGGATGGAGGGGAGGTCTCCTGCCTCCATCCGTCTCCCACTTGAATCCTCTCGGGCAGAAGGTCTCTCTTGTGGGCAGCACTAAGGGAGGGCTGACTCTTTGGCCAGCAGTCAGTACCGAGGTGACCACGACTTTTCTCTGTCGGCAGTGGGCTAGATGGGGCACGGCACCTGCCATGACGGCAAGCAGAGAGGTCCTCTAAAGTCCTTGTCAATGGGGCACCATCACCATTAACCCAGTTTCCAGAACAGGATTTGGGTAGTCCTTTCAACACTCCAGCATATTCCCCAAGAACCTGACAATAAATACAAAATTCCCACTGATTAAGCTGGCTCATGGCACAAATTCTAGACAACTGGTGAATATTAACGTGGGCAGGACAGCATTTCTGAGCAGTGTGCCCATATAAAAAAAGTTACTTTAAAATGAAAGAAATACAGTGATATAAAAGAAAATCACTCCTAAGGGGCGATAGATTGTAACCTTGGTTACAATCCGGGTTACACCAGCTCCAGAGTGCTCTAAGTAGCCTGGAAACACAGGATGTCCCTCTGTGACTCCAAACAGAAAAGCATTCTCCCAATCTGTAAACATCGTAGTAGGACGGGGGAACAGGAAAGAAATGTTCTCTCTAGATAAGCTACTACAACTCTGGTACTGTATTATACATCACACACTGATGTCTTCATTTTAAAATGGATATAGAAATAGAGGAGAGGGAAAAAAGTCACAGAAATTATCTGAGGATTGAGGGGGGGAAAAAAGTCTTGCATTGAGGGCTGCCTGCTGTGGTTCAGTGATATTATAAATCTAGTTTAGGATACCTCAGTTCAAATGAAAAAATATTGTAGGTATTTAACACCATGTCCAAAAGCAGGACAAGTTAATTATGCTGGCTTAAACCTGTTCCTAAATTTATGAAAAGGTAATTTTATCCTGACCAACTTCATGTTGGATTAAGTATCACGTGTCTGCACTACGCTAACTCTGTGCCAGATCAGGTAATGTCTGTTCCCCTATATTGGCATAAGTCCACCACAAACCCATAAATTCAGCATAAATACCACATCATGTGCAGTAATTACTGCACCAGAAATATGATCGTATGCTCCTATATTATCTGGATCAAGCTGATGCTGACAGAGGACTTGACAGCTCTGTAACAAGCAAATTAAAACATGATCCAGTACCGTGTAAGTGATATCATGGTAAGAAAATACTGAAGGACACTACGGAGGGCTTTAAATTAGCACAGAGGGGATAGAAGGAGCAAGGCCCACTGGGAGAAAATCAAGACCAGTCAAATTTAAGCAAGATATTTTAAACATGCTTAAGTAAGGGTAAAAGAATTCAGAAGATAACACTACCAAAAAAACCATTTCATTTCTCCATTAAAAAAAAGATGGACTTTTCATTTTCTGGTGTCTTCAGATCAAGACTTGAAATTACTCTGAAATACGAGCTTCAGTCTAAAAGAAGCTACTGGGGCAACACATCTGGCTGGAACATAAAAGAATGTAGAATAGCTAAGTCTTTTGAAAATCTGTGTTTCTCCATTATGGACTATAATGTCCTGAGCGTACCTCTAATGAAAACTTCCCTTCCTCACGTATGTTTGCTATAGTAGATGAGACTATCATCTCACAGCTTCCCTGTAGAGTGAAAGAAGTCACTAAGTTATACAACAATATACAGAAATAGAGGAATGCTTAAGTACAGATATCTGATGATCAGTAGTAAAAGTAGGAGTGGATTAACAAAATACATTTATAATTAAGAGCGGAACACTTTTATTCATTTCAAAACTTTAAAGTCAGAAAATGCAGTCGGTGACATCCATTAGGTAGATGCAATTTTATTATTGATTGATTAAATGCTTTACTCATTATCCTTGCATTCAAATTTAATCACAAAAGTATTTTAAACTGTTGTTAGATTATTCCAAGTAAAGATAATAAATCTAAATGAAAAAAAAATCAAGCCAGATCCTGACTGTTATGTCAAACTACTAAACCTCTTTTCAAACATTGTATGGCAATGAAATATTCTAATCCAGTGTCACCAGTACCCCTTGGTAATATGATTTATTCAACATCATTTTATAGGCAAACAGCTATAATATGCAAGTGCACATAATATGTAAGTGCACTCCTTTCTACCCCTTTTCCAGCTCTGCAATAAGACAGCTTGCCCACCAGCACTGTCACCAGGATGTGGTGGCACTCAGTATGGAACAAGGAAGCCTAATATCCCATGAGATACTGCCTAGAAAATTCAGGAGATGCAAGTGGGCTTAGATTGGAGCAGCTTCTGGATGGCAAACTCAAGAATCTCCGGTGGTCAGGGATGTCTTCTCCATTGCCATCTTCTTCCTCCAAGGACTGAGTAAATCCCATTCTTTTAGTTAAAGGCTTAATCCAGATTACAGTTATTGTGTCACTTATTGATTGCTAAGAATTTGACCCAACCTTTAGAGAGTCCAAGTAACTAAAAAGTCTAGGTAGCTAAAAAGTCTAGAAAAGAAGGAAAGCTGCAGAAATTTTGTTTAACCATAAGATATGCTAATGGCTAAAAAATTCCCTGTAACAATAAATTATCCTACCTGCTAGAAATGGTAGATAAGAATTATCTGTGCTGATTGTTAAAACTTTAATGTTATCAATAAAACTCTAATTATAATCATAAACTGTGCGGCCATTGGTCATTCTACCAAGGATCCCTCAAAGAACCTTCCTGTCCCATAATACTGTCAGGTAAAACCTAGAAAAAACTTTTATTTTGCTATTTCACTACTCTTTTACTTAACAGAGCAGAGTAGTAATATTTAATACAACATTTCAAATATTAATTGATTCAGTAGAATGTCAGAATGGCTTGTGTGAGAAGGGGCTGCAGCCTGTGAGAATAATATTAGAGTAATATGCTATATTAGAAAGAAAAGTCTTATACAGACTTGGTTGAAGTGAGGGCTTTTACTTTTACAAGAGAAAAACTATTCTACAATGACAGATGAGAAGATCCTCAAACTGTCTGGGAAAGAAAACATATGAAAACACAGTGCTCTTGCCTAAGCCCAGCAGTAAATTTGGAAAAGAAGCCACAGAGTCAATAAATGAACGCATAATGGTAGGGTAACATTCCTTTCAGTTGTCTAGTGGTGTTCATTGATAGTTGTGTTTCTCAAACAATCAGAAATTCTTGATAATAACAGAATGCATTGAACTAAATTTTGTATAACTACATATAATCAATACATCTAGCTTTCTGGAAGCCAAATATGTTATGGGTGTGTCCTCCAGCTGACTCCTCCAGCAAAGACAATGGTAGTGATAACAAATACATGTCTAAAATAGTGTTTCAGCACCATAAACCATTCTCTGTTTTAAATTTCTCAACAACAGCTTTGAGTTTCTATCCTTAAACTATCTCTAGAGATACTGCAACTGAATTTTCAATATATTGATTTTGGTTGAGTAGCAAATAATAATTTCTGATCAAATATTACGGGAATGTTTTCTATTTCTATGAAACAAACTAAAAAAACAGATATAGGAATTGTCGTGAAAAATGGCAAATCAAGTCAAGCTTTTGCCTCAGAAGTTATATTGCTCTTCACTACATAATGGCATAATATTTGCACTTGGCACTTGTGAATTAAAGCCATTTTTTCCCATAAACATATAACCAGAATTCAAATTCCTCATAAAAGAACTCCACAGAAAATGGAAGTGGAGCAGAAGATGGATTCTGGTGATATTCTGCAGAACTGAGGCCCACTGACTGCAGAACTGTGTGACAATCGTAGAGCTATGTCTCTTCAAAATTATCACCAACACTGGATCAAAAGTTTACTATTTCTTTGAGCTCCTGATTAGTAAATACAGAATTAATTAGAGTTACAGCACTCGTTGACTCTGATAAGACCAGGTTTCGAAATAGAAAAGATATGAAAAGAAAAAAAACCGTAACATAAATTGGTACTTCGGTAGTGGAGTGAGAATGGCGAACTGAGCATAAAGAACCAACTTCGGTGCCGTGGCACAGCCCGCCGGCGCTGAGGGCAGAGCCGTGCGCTCCCGGCGCTCCGCGGGTTTGCTCTCGGCCATCCCCACGCCTATTCCCACGGCTGCCTTCGGCGGCCCGCGCTGCACATGCGGCGCTTCTCCTACCCGCAACAAGCGCTTCCTAAGTATCTTCACATAATATTTGGATGAGTTTCATCCAAACCTTTGCTTCAGCTTAGCCAAACTTTCTTTTTCTTTCTTTTTCTTTTTTTTTTTCTTTTTTTCTCTTTTTTTCTCTTTTTTTCCTCTTTTTTTTTTTTTCCTTTTTCTTTTTCCTTTTTGGTTTGTTGTTTTTTTGTTGGTTTTTTTTTTCCGCCCCCTAAGAGAACAATTCAAAATATCCATTCTCTCCCCTGCTTCAAGCAACCGAGCACCACCTGCTCCTTCCCCCGGCGGCCGGGCCGGGGCAGAGATGCCCACCCGGCCGGTCCCTACGCTTCGAACGGAGTCCAGGGGGGCGGCCAGCCGGACTCGGGAGGGAGCGATGCTGCAGCCAGGACCTGCCCCGGCCCCACCGCCCGCCGGGCTCCGGCTGCGCCCGTTCCCGCAGCTTCCCTTGGTTAGCTTCCCGAGGCGAGGCGGCAGGGAGCCGTGCCCGGCGGCGGTACCTGTAGAAGTAGTGCCAGCAGAAGAGGCAGCAGAGGAGGCGGCAGCCGAGCGGCTCGAGGCGGGGCGGGCTGCGCAGCGCCAGCAGCAGCGCGGGCACCAGGAAGGAGGGCAGCTCCTGCAGGAACCAGGCGCAGCGTGCCGGCAGCCGGCCCCGCGGCCGGCACAGCCGCTCCTCGTGCTTCCCGTAGCGGGACGGCACCCGCAGGTACAGCGAGAGCTGCAGCAGCGCCAGGGCGCCCAGCAGCGAGCTCAGCGCCAGCACCAGCCCGGGGAGGCACTGCATGCTCGGGGGCGGGCGGGGGCAAACAGCCCTCGGCCAGCGCCAGCCCCGGCCTTATTAGAGCCGCGGCCGTCACCCCGCCCCGCAGCGCTGCCTCCCAGCGCCCGGGCTCGTCACGGGGCGCAGCCCCTCGTGCCGGAGCGGGCGAGC
>WEKY01004221.1:0-16421 GCA_013390045.1 Picathartes gymnocephalus | reverse complement strand
GAGGGGAGCTGTCCCCCTCCATCCCTCCCTCTCTCCCTTCCGGCCCGGCCCAGCCCAGCCCAGCCCGTCCAGAGGGGAGCTGTCCCCCTCCATCCCTCCCTCCCGCCCCGCCTGGAGGGGTGCTGTCGCCGTCCATCCCCGCCATCCTTCCCGGCCAGAGGGTAGCAGTCCCCTGTCCCCCCCCCTCTCTCGCCCCCTCTCTCCCGTCCCCCACACTGTCGGGGTCCGCGCCGGTCCCTCCCGCTGCCCGTCCGGTCCGTCCCGGGGGTGCGGGCGGCTGCGGCAGGGGGAGGGGGGGGGGGGGGGGGNGGGGCGAAGGGAAGGAGGGAGGGAGGGAGGGCCGGGGGAGGCGGCACGGTCGGCACGGAGCGGGGGCGAGGCGGAGGCGCGGCCCGGAGGTGAGCGGGGGTGGCTCCCGCAGGAGGCAATCGCTGCCGGCGAGGTGGGAGCGAGCGGCGGAGTTCCCTTCCGCTGCTCCGGTGTGTCACCGTGCCCCGCGGCTTGCCCGGCCATCTGTGCTGCCAGGGCTGAGCAGCTGCCTAGTGCCAGGCAGTGCCGCTCCACTGCGGGCAGGTGCAGAGTAAAGGCAGAGAGATGCCAAAGATCGGATGAAAATGAGCAAATGTAGATGCTCGCGGTAGGACTAGGAAAACACCGTCCAGGACCTACGAGTCTGACAAGTCCAGGTCATGTTTGGCATAACCAGAGCATGCTGAAACTTTTTAAATGCCCCAAGTTTTAATGAAGGTGGTCCTAATGTACGTGCTAGATTTGGGGTGTGCTCAGGAACCCTCTGGTCTGAACCACATGAAGTCTTTTTGACAACAGTTTGCCTAAAACTACAGTCCTCTTCTTTGCCTGTTTCCACAGGGATCTTCATTTCGGAAGGAATAATAGGATGGTGAATTACAGCAGAAAGGCTAGCAGAATATTAGACTCTGTATTTTTTCTGGCCATTACAGCATATCACTTCAAAGCCATAAATTACAGTGTCATCCATGTCATTTTGCAACTTCACTGAGAAAGCAGTTGGATGCAGCTCTGCTAAGGATTGGATGCCACACAAAATTGCTCTTCTAGAGCAGAGGTGGTAATTGATTTTTATTCAAGGTCTGAGTGGTGAGTGCACTGATTTAGGATGTGGGACGGTTGGGTTCAATTGCATCTTCTGCTTAAGAGGATTCCCTTTTTGCAGGGGGAGACCAAACCACTGGCTGCAGTCTATCCTGTAGTTCAGGGAAGGCACTCGTTCTGTTATGCTGCCTATTCTTTGGGGCAGCTACTTAGGGGAGCAGAACTCTTTCAGTTGTAGACAATTTCTCCCTTATCCTCACAGAGTGCTGTAGTTGCTAAGGTCATGTTTGTTGCAGTGAGTAAAACAGGTCAAGGTTTTTTTGGCCTTCAAGATGTGTGACATATTATGGCTGTCAGCCACATGCCAGAGCACTCTTCCCCCACAGAAGATGCCTGTCTGCTTGCAAGCTGCCTGCTGCTCACAGTTTCTGGTACATGCCGTCTCCCAGCTGTGTCTGAAAGAGGGCAGGACCAGAACTGTGCCAGCTGTGCTGGCCATAAAGCAGTATAGATGATCACAGGTGAGCAGCAGTGGTACCTGTGTTCAAGCAACAGTTCCTGGCTGTGAACCATCAGCAGAGGAAGGTACCTTAGGACAGATTTTAGAAATTTGCATCTCTATCTTAATTACAAAGAAGTGGAATCCAAAACAAATGGTTGTGTAGCAAAACAGCTGAATATGAGAATTTGTCAACCATAATAGGCAAGTTTCATGGGGAATTACTTCAAACTGCCTCTAGCCTGATCCTGTGAATTGAAGACACATTAGCAACAGAAGCATATTGGGGGCACTTATGGAATGCATCTTCTGCCACAGTGCCTTCTGAAGGAGAACCAGTGGTGGACTCAGACTTTCACAAAGCATATCAAAGCTCAGTAGTTAGTTTGGGATGACTGTGGGATGACTTCTAAAGAATCCTTTGTATTCAAAGTAAAACCCTAGAAGGGACACAACATAAGAACTAGAGAGGGGTGTGATCTCAAACAGCGCTTGTAGCTTCAGGCAGCCCCCTGTTCATCATCCTGGTTGGTTGGATTTAAGCTGAAGGGATCTGGTTGTACTTGTTTGCAGGGGAAGACTAATGAACAGAAACGCTTCTACTGGTGAAGCAGTGAGCTACTCACATAGAAACCACTTCCAGTTCATGGAGAAAAGGAGGCACTTAAGGTGAGATTCATCTCATCCAAAGAGGTAGTGAAACAGATGAATGAATCACAGACCATTTAATTCAGACTTTTTTCCTCCCCAGTAAATTAAAGATATTCTGAATGCTTTTTATGTCTCAGCAGTGAATAATTCAGTGGGAGTATTTGTTGGAAAAAGTACTTCAACAATAAAGCATTTGCAGGCCTGCTGAATTTGAAGGGAGAGGGGGGAAAATGTGCAGGCTAAGACCTGTTTGCATATCTGATAGGACTTCAGAACTCTTGGCTTGTTTTATCTTTAAAAAGAAAAATCCAACACTTCTGAAGAATTGAATTGTACAAAATGTATGGGAGGTACAAAATTACATATGTCATAGGTATACATTTATACATAGAAGTCATCTGGAGAAAAACTGTGAGTCACTTATAAATCTAGGGGCCTACGGAGGATTTTCAGAAGAAAATTACAGATGAAATTCAAGGTCATTTTGTATTAGTAAGTTCAGGAGGTAGCCAAGAATCCCTGTGGCCCACAGTAGAACCCCAGAAGGGCTGGGGCGTAGCATTCCCCAAGCTCAGCCTGTCACTGTGTGACACGCCTGTGCCTTTGTACCCTACAGTGTGTGTCTGCTCTCTGGCAGCTCTGGGTGAGACCAGGATGGTGCTGTTTGAGTACCTTCCTGAGGCCCAGAGAAACTCATCTGGGAGAGCTTCTGGAAACCAGGATCAGAGCACAGTGAAGTGAGAAGTGGTCTGTCCCTTCTGAGTGTAGGGAGTGGCCCCAGGGGTGTCACTCTGTGAGTGAGCGGCTGCATGGTACTTGGTTGCTGGCTGGGGTTACAGCACAACACAGTTGGACAAGTATCATCTTCAGGAATCCTAGGGCTCAGGATTAAGTTCTGAATGAGAATGCTCAATAAGATGAACAGTTGCACAAGGTAGTTCCTCAGATCTCCCTGTGCACTGGTGCAATTTTGAACAAACCTCTTTCCAGTGCTGACATGAATGTAGCTAGACTGCCATTTACAGTTTGGTTTGCATGATATATGTCCTGTGCTGAATAACGAACTCTCCATTTCCTCTTGATGCATTTGCTGTTGTGCTATTCTCATAAAATTTTTAATTCCACAAGAGCACAGAGTTAATAATCCAATATAGACATTTCCCTCTCAGTCACAAGTAGTCTTTTACTACTTAACAGGAATTTTCATCCACTGGTATTAGAAGCTGCATGACTGTCACTTTGCATTGCATGTTAGATCCAGCAGGTAAAAAGAGAAAATTATTTTCATTTTTTTTAAAAGAGAAAATTATTTTCATTTTCCCTCAGTCAAAGACGTTCGTGCATAGGAAGAGCAGGAACCAAACGTGGTTAGTAAAACTCTCTTTATAAAGGCCTCTCCTTTGAGTTGTGCAAGCAACTGTAGACAAGCAATTAAAACAGGAGAAGTGGTCATTAACTTCGTTTGTGACATTTAATAAGCAACTGTTACTTTTACTCCTAACTGACGAAAGTGTGAGAATAGGTTTTGAGGAAGATGGGGCAGATTAGTTCAGTGTGTGTGAGGAAGGAGGTATAAATCTTTTATAGAATGAACTTCAACCAAGTGCACACAGAGTTCTGCAGCAAGTTATTTTTAATAGTGTGTTCACCTCATTACTGGAATTAATATAAAACCTATGACAAACAAAAGCCCACAAGTGATAGGTGGAGGCTTAATATTTTAAAACTTTTAAAGGTTTTCCTTTTACTTCAGATTTTCTTGAACAGTATCTGTATAGAAAAGCCATGAGATCAGAATCTGACACTCAGTTCTCTTCTTTAATTAATCTTCTTTTATCTGGTGACACTCTTGCTATGCTTTATGGTTTTCACATTCTGATCTCTGCACAGTTCTTTCAGCAGAGAAGGACAGTACTTTTACACCCACAGTGCCCCACCAATTCCAGTTTGTTAGCACTAAAACATCCTACCCTCTCAATATTACAAGAAGATGAGGAAACGCATTCAGGTTAACTGTCTGAGCTCACTGAAGCTGAGCTAGAGAATCACAGAATGAAAAGCAGGGGGAGCCTGAGGAGCACAAGAGAATCTTCCTCATCTGGTGTCTGGTGTAAAGCACTGAGCCCACACAGCACAGAACTGCAGTCTCTGTGCTCGCCAGAAGCTGGGACATTGTCGTTGCGGATAGTTTCTCTGGGGAAATTAGTTACCAACTGCAATATGTTTCTCCTGATCATTTTAAACCACATATTTTCAAAGACTTCCTTCTTGACATGTCCCAGATGGGGAGACCACCTCCTGACAGATTTCATGTGAATGCTCCAAAGCTTGGGGGTGCTAGAGCAGCTCAAAGAAAATGTCATTATTTTTTAGCTCAGTTAGTTATTTTCTTTTCAGAAACAGTTGAATTGTTGGCTGACCTTTTCCAAAACTTTGAGCAGGCACCAAGCTTGGAAAATGGCAGGCTGTATGGTGAGAGCTGGAAAATTTGAAAACCACACAAGACAGAGCCTAACCATGGGAAATGCCAGGCATCCTTAATGATTTTTGGTAATTTTTCCCTTACCTGCCGTGTATGGAAGTAACAAATGAGGTAGAGCAGCCCCTGTGCTGCCATGTTTCCCTGCCTAAACCCCAGAGGTTTGCCACTGTTCCACTGCTGTTGCCTGCCCAGCCTGTGAGTGGTGGCACAGGTAATCTGAGATCTGTGGAAGCTCTGGCTGTGCCAGATTGCAGGCCAGATACCTTCCCTGGAGAACCTCAGCTCTTTCCAGTTAAAATCAGGGACCTGCCTGGAGCTGTGCCACAACTTCCAACTGATGCTACTGGGTTTCTCTTCCATGGAAATGGAGAGTCCAGGAGGGGGGCAGGACATGGACAGATTAGGTCTGGTGTCCTTATATAGAGTTGACTGGGTAGTAACTTCTGCGTATCCAGGTTCCACAGACACATTTTTATACCTCATTTACCTGTATAGGATCTGTTTCCAACCATGTAAATTAGAGAGCCTATTGGTTCTGAGCTCTTGTGGTGGTTAGCAAGTCCAGAAACAGGAAATTTGATGAATACTTTAGGTCTGTGGTTTGCTAAACTTCTAGCAATTGTTTTCTGTAACAGGGAGGAGTGAAAACTTTTCTCAGCAACAAGCACACACCTTCCTCACTGGCTGTGCTGCTCTGTTCTGCCTGTTTGCTCTGCCCTGAGGCACCAGTCCCCCCTGGGCTCCTCTGAGCACTCCAGGACACAAATTATCTCCTGAAGGGTGACTCCACGGGTGGAGCCTGACCTGCAGCAATCCCCAGATGCTAGAAAACTCTACGTATCCTGCGACAAAGCAGGGTGGCCCAAACCTTTACTAAAAAAAAAACAAAACCAAAAAACAACAAACCAACAAAAGGGATGTTTGGGATAATTCCGTGTGATCCACTGTCATGGGTATTTGTATATGATCATCTGTTTGGGTTCTATAGTACCTTGAACTCTCAGAACTGTGACATTGCCAGCAGGAAGAGGGAGGTGATCCTGCCCCTCTGCTCAGCCAGTGGTGAGGCCACAGCTGGAACGCAGGCTGTGCACTGCAGCTGTCACAGGAGACGCTGCTCCTGGAGAGAGCCCAGCAAAGGGTCACTCTGATTAACAGCCTGGAGCACCTGTCCTGGCTGAGCAAAGGCCCTGAGAGCTGGCACTGTTCAGCCTCGAGAAGAGAAGGCTTAGGGCAGATCTCACCAATGCACATAAATACCTGAAGGGAGGGTGTAAAGAAAATGGAGCCAGGAACATTCCAGTGGTGCCCCAGTGACAGGAACAGAGGCAATGGGCACACGCTGAAACACTGGAGGCTCCCTCTGAATGTCAATAAACACTTTTTCACTGTTATGTTGACTGAGCACTGGCACAGGCTGTCCAGAAAGGCTGTGGAGATGTCCGTCCTTGAAGATAGATATCTAAAAGCTGTCTGGACATGATCCTGGGCAGCCTGCTCTAAGTGAGCCTGCTTGAATATGTGTGTTGAACCAGATGACCTCCATGGGTTCCTTCCAACCTCAGCTGTTCCGTGATTCCGTTAAATTCTGTGGCAACTTCTTTTTAAATTGAGGTAGGGAAGTTACCAAGTGAACCGTGTGAATGCTAGTAACACATTTCTCTCAGTAGCTGGATGTATTTGTGATTTTAGTACATTTTCATTTTATCACAGATATTGTGATTATCATCACATATATATAATCACATTTATATTTAAAATTTCTAGTCCTTTGTGGTACTTTGTTTTCCATTTCCAGTTGTTTACTCTACTAGAATTACAACAACTGAATGGATCTAATGTCTTCATGTAAAAACCCTTGATCCTCATATTTAGGGCTTTGCAATAAAACTCAATAGACTTAAAAGTAGCAATAATATTAAAATGATGGTGGATATAACTTTAGTTTGGGCACGTGCATAAGCCTCATCCAAGCCAGGACCAAAACAAACATTGGTGACACAGCTGAGAATACCTGGCATGTGACTTGCAAGTGTGTCTTGGACTGTGACCTGTCCCAGTGAGAGAGGAACAGAACAGGTCGTATTTTCAGTGATGATACTCCAGGCAGTCCGTAGGCTCATGGACGCATTTTGCATCTAAGCTGTTTACAGGGAACAGACCCTTGCCAACAGAAACTGCCAAAGGATGCATTATAATCCCAACAGAGGGTTATTTGGTTTAGGCCAAAACTGTGCCAAGGATCATTTTAGCAATTTAACAGTTACCCTCTAGTGCCATTCATGGGATCATCCAAGTCTGCAGAGTAGATGCAGCCAAAGTTTGTTAGAACATATTTATTTTTAATGAAAGACTAGATTCCTCTGAATCTGTCTGAAGCCATTAGCATAACTTCTAAAATAAATTTCATAGTCACAAATCAACACTTTTTTTTGGTTATGTTTTTAAAGTAGCAGGACAATTGGCAATTTTGTAAGCCAGTCAGCCGAGTGCAAAAAGTAAAAGAGAAGTTTTTCCTTGAACTATACATCTGAGCAAGAAGAGTAATGATGTGTGTCTGTCATTCCAGTCTCAGTATCTGCAGAGCCACTGAGGTGCCATCTGTTGAACTGACCCCTGGAACCTGGATATCCTCCCTCCTATGTGACAGGACAGCTCCTTGCTGATTTTTCACTTGTGCAAGTTTGGTCTTCACAAACTATAAGAGATCAGCACTTCATTTGTGTCTCTAAAGCAAATATAAACAACTGCCTCAAATAAATATACTTAGGCGGGACCTAATGAGATGCCTTGTAAGATGAGGACCTTCATTTCCTGGCCTCACATGAAACAGGGCAGAGTTGTGTTTTCACCTTCTCAACTGTCTCCACTTTCCTCTGGTACTTCAAGTTCTTTTAAATCCATATGGTATTTACAAGTTACAGTACCAGTCACAAGAGGAATTCTGTTTCCAAATTTGCCATTAATATTATTATAAAGAATGTTTCCAAAAGTTCTGAAATGAGCTATAAAATGCTTCAGGACTGAAACAAAAACCAGTTCATCAATCTTTTAAGATTACTTGCTTATAAAAATTAAGAGGTGACTTTATACATGTGAAGCACCTTCACAGAGGTAAAATACTTGATGCTAACTGACTCTCTAGCTTATCAGAAAAATGTGTAACAAAACCCAATATCTGGAATTAAAAACCAGACAATGCCAATCAAAAAATCGTGATTTTTAAAGCTGGACATGATTATCATAGTATAAGACTTTTGAAGAGAAGTATTTGCTTCTCTATTGCTTAATGTGATTTCCAAATAAGACTGGCTGCATTTCCAGGGAGTGTACTTCAGGTGAGTATAATTACTGAATGCAATACATGAGTAGCTGGATAAAATGAAGTGGCCTCTGTTAGGGACTTAGAGAAGATGAATTAGGTTATTTCTGGCCCTGAAATGTGTGAGTCTATGAGAAGCTAGAAGAAATAATTTCTGGATCTATTAAATCCACTTCTGTTCAGGTTATAAGTATGAGATTATGAAGCTGTGTTGATCATACCAGAAACACTCTTCACTTCTTTGACCATTCAGGAAGTCAGCAAAGAGCCTGGAAGTACAGAGCTCACCAGAACAGCGTGACACAGTAACCCAGCTGCTTCTACCTGTCACATGGAGCATGGGTGAGTTTCTCCAATAGAAGCCAGAGAAAATAAACAGAAGCACAAAGCCACCAACACAGCTACCAGCACACAGACTTACCAGCCCAGCCTTTACAGTCCAGCTTTTCACGTTCTGCATTGAATGGTTCAATTACATTTGCAGCAACGCTACAACTAATATGATACTAGATTAATGAAGAAATTTTATGTCATCAAGAAGTGAGGTGGATTGTTGCATATGTTGCTTATGTTTATATACCTTCCTGTAAATCATTCAATGTGTTTAGCTTAAATAGGGAAGTGGTGACAGTAAAGATCATGCAATGCAGAAGATGGAAAACCAGTCTCCTTAGACTTGGTCTGCTAGAAGTTCATATTCTTAATTATATCTCCAATTGTTTCTTGGTGTATTTTTTTATCTTCACAGTTTGTTTTAATTTCTGGCTCGGATATTCTTTGTCACTGATTTAGTAACAGGACACCACATGTTGCTGTGTTGTAACTGCTGAAAGCCTGGCTGGAGGATCACTCTAACAATGTAATAAGCAGTGGATAGACCCTTATGGAAGTATTGTGCAGAATGAGAATCAGTTGTGTCTGGCAGTTACAGTAAGAATCAGGGTAACGCCATCTGGATAAGGAAAGGCACACAGCATTTATATTTGTCATTGCAGCTAAAGGTCTGAAGTCCAGCGCCTGAAGTGTCAGCAGGAACTGGAGGGAAGACACAAGGAGGCTTGGTCGTGGATTGAGCAGAGAGTGGTGGCTGCTAAATCTGCAAGGGGTAAATGTGAGGAAGGACAGGTGTGTGGTGTGGGGCACAGCATGTGTACTGAACATATGATTAAACATATCTGTGGATTCAAGCAGAATGTTTGAAGTACCTCAAGTATGAAGTGCTCCGTGCAGAGTTATCAGGTGACAAGGTGTAGCAAGAAGGACTGTAAGTGAACACCAAATGCTATGGCTTGTTGGTTTTCTTATGTAAACATCTATGGTTTTCATAGTTCAACCAGCATAGCATCTGATTAACATGCACTTATTTTCTGTTTGCTACATGCCTCCTCCCTGCCCCCCTAAATTCATCATAGATGCATTGAGTTACTTGACAAGACTCCTCTTGACTTCAGAAAGGTTGAATGTGACCTTTTCTTAGATTTCATGAGAATATTTTGCTAGTAATTGGCTAACATTTTGTGTCAGATTTCATCAGTGCCGTAGGAGAGGAGATCCTGGAGATGTGTATTTTCTCATATTGTCTCTTCAGATTTTACTGCTCTAAAGTATATGCCTGAGGAGAAAACAGAAGTTTAGCCAGAGAAAAAATGTTTCAATATTTTACCCAGCACCCAGGAGATCTATATTCACTTCTCAGATCTGTCAGAAACTCCCCAGGTGGTTTTGAGCAAGCTATTCAGTCAGTTTTTCCCTCTGTGCCTGTTTAGTGGAATGGCAATTTTAGCACCCCATGAAGGCACGATTCCCTGGCTGGTGAGAAGGCTAGAGCGTTGGGGACCATTGCTTTCTCCAGCCCGACCGTACTGAGAGCTCTGGCTGGAAATAGCCGGCAAGGAGCCGAGGCGAGGGGAGCGTGCATCACCAGCCCTGCCAGAGCTCGTCGCTGGCAGCAGTGCCTGGAGCACAGAGAGAGCTGTACCTGGGCCGGGGCACTGCTGACTTCACAGCCTGGGAGGCTGACACATTCCTGGAGTGACCTTAAACAGCGTGGGCCACGCTGGCTTTATGACTCTGCTATTGAAACATCTTTTATTTTACTCATGGCAGTATTGTTTTAGGAGTAGTTTGTCATTCTTCTTGCTTAGGCTACAAGCATCTTTGGTTGTTCTTCTATTTCCTTTTTGTGTACTTCCAAGCCTGGTATACCACTAGTGGTAAGGGAGAGGCCATAATACTCTTTATTTCTGTTTTGCCAGGCTGCTCTCACCATTGTACAGGAAGTTGAAATCTCTATGTTCAGTACCTCAAGTTTTTGATTGCTTCCTTCCTGAAGTTGCTGAGCTTGCCTTCCTAAAGGCATTGGCTATGCTAAGAGGTGTATCAAGCTTACTCTGACTATTTTAGATTGCTTTTTTGTTTATTTTGCTCCTTTTTTGTCTCATGAGGGTGTCCAGTGACACCATCCATCTTGCTGTCCATTTGGGAACGTCTGAGGAGCTGGAGCAAAGGTGGAGTGAGCGGAAAGGAATAGGAGAGGGTAAGCACATGAACCAAACACTGTATCTCTGGAGTAGTAGCTCTAAAATCGTATTGTCCCCTGGAAGCAGATGTCCTCCCACGAAAAGCAGGGTTGCCAGCAGCCCTCTCCAGAGGCTTGGCTCAGCTTGAACGCTTGAGCAGAGCAGAGGGGCCCTTCCTGCCAAGTCTCCTCTTGGGTCACAGTGGCAGAATATGTGGCTTTCCTCGCTCATCTCACTATCAGCTCTGCTCTCCTCTCTCAGGGAGTTTACAGGCCTGGTCCAAAGCCAACACAGCTCAACAGAACACTGAGACTTGGCACAGGCTGGGGGAAGAGTAGGGGAATAATCTCTTCATGGGGATATCCTGAGATTTTCTCTAAGTTTTGCCTCCTCCATGGTTGGAGACAGGGACTGTTTGGGAGTACAGGAATCTAGGCTCTGTTTCAGAAATGTGGCATTTGCCAGTCTCTTGAAGACTCATGTACATTTGTTCAAGTTAGAAGTATTGTAATGATTATCGAGAGCTAAAATTAAAATTTATGGCTTTTATTAAGAGAATTAGAGTAAGATCAACACGATTTTGGCAGAATTAGAGGACATCCCTAGCTAAGTGCTGACCTACATAAAGAAAAAGAACAAACTGAGAACATTTTGACTTGGCATCAATGACAGGAGAGAAATAACTTTGCCTGCATTAAGCCATATGCCAAATCCCATAACTTAAGAATTTCTACATATTGGCAAGCATTCAGAACTTATACACTTTTAAAACTTAGCAAATGTCTACTTTCAGCTTTATAGAATTTCTAAAAATGTCTAATTTTTATAACAAGTGCAATATGAATTCAAAGGAGCTTAAATTAAATTTCTAAAACTAGAATGAGCATTTAAACTAGTGCATACCTAGGAACAACTCAAAATAAATTTGGGGGCCTCTTAGGAAACATTCTGAATTAATGTGTTATATATCAAAGTAGCATGTATTTTTACAAATACTTAGGCTATTCAGCATATATGAAATTGTCAATATGTGTTTCTACATGATGCTTTAAATATAAATTCCATCAGTCTCATTGAGTTTATCTAATTGTTTACTGTTCTCAAGTGAGTGGCTGACTGACCTTTTGACTTGCTGTGTTGATGCAGTGTGAAGCCATGCCTTTTCATTGCTGCAAGACAGACCTGCACACAGAAGCATTAACTTTTCTTGGAATGAAAAGGCTATGATTGGAAGCCTGTTGGGGGGGAAAAAGTGTGATTTAACCATCACATTCTAACCCGAGCACTGAAAAAGACAAACTTTTTCCTCTGACACCAGCTGAGCTGCCTCAAAGGCCGCAGGCACAGTCAGGCTCTGCAGAGCCCCAGTAACTGAACGTGCCTTTCAGAGCTGAGTTGATGGAACCAATTTTACAAGTAGCAGGTTGTCCTGGGTATTGACCTGCTGCCTGCTAAGGAGGGATGGAGGCACCCACACTGCTGTCACACAGCACAGGCGTTGGAGGGGCTCCAGAAGAAAAGTGAGGAAGATCCTAGTTAATTTTCAGGCATGGGATGGAGGCTGCTCCGTTTGGTGCAGATTGAGTATCCTCAGCCAGCTGGGAGGGACTCGGCCATGCTCGCTAAAGACAACTGTTTGAAGAATTAGCTGGGAAATTTAAAAAAGTTTCTAAAGAGCGTACAAATCATCTAAAGTGTGAAATTGGGACACATTTCACTATATTTCAATGGAGACTGGAACCAGGATAAATCACTGCCAAGGGAAAACGGCCATCTCTAAAGCATGGAGGGTTTTCTTCTAATTTACAAACAATACTTAAGAAATTTTTTATGAGGGAAAAGACATTCATTTTTCTTTTACCTCATCCTCAGAAAGGCTGGTATCTTTCTCAGAATGAAATTTTGAATGATTTTACTTTAGATTACCCTATTTTAACTAAAATATTTTAGTTTTTTTAAAAATTGAGGGAAATGTGTTGTTTTTCCCAAATGATTGATGTCCCCAAAAGTGCTGAACATTTCACCTATTATTTTAATATGACTTAGGCAGATACCAGGCAGGCAAATACAGCAAGAAAGAAAATAGGCAAGTGCCAGTAACATTAGGCAGAGGAATGACTATTGTCAGTGCTTGTAATATCTTCTGGAATAATAAAAACAAGCTGAGTCTATTTATGCCCTTTTTTGTCATGCTTTTTAAATTTTACTTAGGCAATTTAATTTTCTTCATCTATGTTATGATATGATCATTTGAACAGAAAAGTTTATGCTGCTGAAATGTTAGAGACAACTCCGAAAGAACCCAGTAGTTAATGAGAATTTTTTAAATAGGGAAAAAAAGGACTTTTACTGATATTGTACTTTTTTCCAATTTAGCACCTTTTTTTCCTCAAAATAATTGAAAAGAATTTTGCTACTTTGTTAGGACTTGAAAGTTAAGTATGTAAAAATGTCCTGCTGATGTACATATATTGTTCTGTTACAGCCTGGGCTGAATGTCCCACTTTTCTCTAAAGTTATTAACATATGCCAAAGAGCTCATGGAAGGCCTTATGGAGGATCAAACTCTATCCTAACAACCTTGACGGGTCTTGCTGTAGAGACATGCCTCCCCACTGTCTTCTTCCCAGCAATCACAGAATGCTGAAATACATCAGGAGTGGTGGGAAAACAGCCACCCCTGAAACGCACCCAGTATTGTGACAAAAACAGTGAACTGCATTAGGACTGTACAAAAAAAAGTAAGGATAATTTCATCTATTCATAATCATCAAAACATCTCCAGTGGAACTCATCTGACAAAGGAGTGTTACATTAGGACACATAACAATGGTACCAGAAATTTGCCAGGAGATTTAACTGGAAAAATGTCTTTCCATTTTCAGGCACTCCCCACAATGGCAAGAGCAAAAAGAAATTAAATTCAAAAACTGAAAAAGAAATTGTGGGAAAAAGCCATTTTATCTGGCAGTTCTGCTGGCAGTTGGCTAACACTCTCATGCCATGTAGCTGTGCGGTTTCTCTGTTCTGGTAACCCCTGCCTGAGCATGGCCTGCAGAGAAATCTGTGTTGATCTCATGAGTCATTCCCAGGAGATGGCAAACATGACTAAAAGCCTTGAATACATGTTACAGGATGAAAACCAAAAGAACTGGAGGGTGTTTAAAAAGCAGTCAAGAGATTAACTATAGAGAGACTGTGTAAGGAAGTGGGCGTGAAGGAAAGATGCAGAACACGCTCACAGTACCCTTTGCTCCTGTTGTCCTCCAAAGCTGCTGCTTGAGTGCAGGGAGTCCATTGCAGCCCCACAGAGAGCTGGGGGAAGAGGCAGTTGTCTCACTGCTCCCAACCCCAGACCAGGAGACCACCAATGGTCCCTCTGGCATACAACTACCATTCCCCACTACACACGTACCACAGATTTTAGTAAGCTGTGCAATAGTTTGCTTGGCACAGGGTTGACATTGTCTTGCTGTTTATGAAATCAATAAAAGCTTTTTTGTTTATTGAGCATATGTTCTTGATTAAAAGGTTTACTGAAGCACACTTGTCCTTCCTAAAACATGTGGATGTCTTTTGGGATGGACAGGCAAAATTTCAATGTCACAGAAGGTCATATTAAATTACAAATACCATAGCATATTAACAACACATGTACAGCAGCTTCAACATTGATAATGTGCCATAACAAGCTCATTAAAAGGGTTGGGGGTTTTTTGTGAATCTGTGCATGAAGAAGTACAGGGTCACACCTGATGCCTCTGCACCCTGCATATGAAGAGAGAAGTGCCTCCACACACCTGTCGAACTGATGGAGGCACTGAGCAATCACCTCTCCCTCTCTCCTTCTGTGCTCTGCTAAGATGAGCTTTCTGATGTCCTGCCACCCACAGAGTAGGCATTTGCTTTTAGAAAATTCTAAAACACAATATGCATTGGTAACACAAGGCAGAAATTCTCAGAGGCTTCAAGCCATGTCCTGACATGTTTCCATTTTTTTTTCCCTCTTCCAGAATTCATGCTTCTTATTCAACAATTGTTCTGTAGCTCAGAAGGTGTCTTTCTCAGGTTTCCACTTACTGAGAAGCCTATCACCCTGAGAGTAGATAAAATCAAAATAACAGTAGTACTAACAGGCCATTTAATGTCTGCAATGTGAGGCTGTGGAAAGTGGAGGAGATGCAACATATATCCAACCAAATGAGTTTTGAAACATCTTGGCATGAGAAGCCATTCCAGTACTTTGTAGACCATGTAGCCTAAAGCAATTCAGGGACAGAAATATGGAAATGTTTTTTCAGGTTCAGTTCAATACTTCAAAAGAAGAGAAACAAATAAAGAGAAAAAATTAGTCAGTGTAAGTCAATAATGCATTTTAAAAGGATGCTTTAATTTAAAATGTGAAAAAATGCTGAAGCTGCTTAAATCTGTAAAGCATAAATTAATATATCATTCAAAATTTTTAAAATATCCTATTTTACCTCATTTTTGTTTTGTTGAAAAAGAAAACCCACTAATCAATTATTTGTTTATCTCTACCTGAGGCTGGCTGCTGTATGGCATTTCTTGTTCTTTTTCAGTTTTAATTCCTTTTCTGTACTTACACTCCATCTTACTATCTCTATCTTCTTCTGCACCTTTCCTTTCAGATTAAAGAACCCCATTTTTTTTTAGTTACTCTGAATCTAGCAGTGAAAGATGATAAGAAGAAGATATTTTATATAAATGTGCTTGTTTGTTTGCTTGGACAGCAGAGATAACAACTGAGAATTGGGGTAAAAAAAGCAACATAAAAATTGGCATTGAAAATTAATTCTACATTACCAAAACCAAGTTTTAAAAGCACAGCAACCTATTCTTTAATAGGTTATTGTGGTGAATAACTTCAGCCAGTGTGGGCTTTTGATTTTATGTTACCAGCTTTGGAAGCTGACAAAAGTACACTAAACATATTAGAGACAAATATATTACCACTGATCTATTAAATCAGAACTGTGGATCAGTTGGCCAATTACCTTATTACTTTTCTCTATGCAAAATGTAGTAAGAACAAATTGTATTAGACCTAAGCACTTGGTTAACATTTGTTTGTAAGAGCAATTACATTCAAGGACTTTTCTTCATTTCCTAAAGGCCAAGTTATACATATGTTCAGCCATGGTGTCACTGAATTCCCACTTCTGTCTGTTGTACAACTGATTGAAACATCAACACATTCTTGCATTTTTCTTTGTGGAAGAAAGTAAAACAGATTTGGCAGTGAAGGGATTTTGCAGCAGAAAAGTTCACAAGATAAGTGCTGGATGAAAACCAAGACTATCACTGTACGAAAAAAGTAATCTAACTTGGTTTTATTTTAAATTTAAAACATGTTTTAAATTTAACAGCAATTTCAGGGAAGCATTTCTTTGCTTTATGCAACAGTTGCTAGATTTAATTTGGGGACATCAACTCGAATTTTATTTGTGTTTGTAAAGGCTTTTTCCTCACCATAACACTGTCAGTTTGAACTGAATAGGGTTTCCTTTTGTATTTTTCCATGTTCTTTGCTCAGCTAAAAAGCATCAAAGAAATTGTAATTTGTTGGGAGACTGGCATCTAGCAGTCACTGTTACAAGTCAAAGGTTGAGCAAACTTTGCAGCCACAGAGAAGCTTGATTTTCTAATTGGTTTGTATGGTAGAATGCTGAGGTAAGGTTGGAGATTTCCCAGTTCTAGCACATTTTAAGCACAGGATGACTTTGCAGCTTTCATTTGTTTCTGAAATTACAGTGGTCTTAAAAGTATTTTCTTTTGGATTCTTAGGGAAGTCTCAGAAAGTCTGACCTGGGTCCAGCAGGGATACCTGTGCTATAAATAAACCCTGTAAATTCG